>JAVCKV010100175.1:0-20427 GCA_032274145.1 Herpochondria borealis | reverse complement strand
GAAATTTTATGTTATATTTGGTAATTGGAACTAAATTATGTCACGTATTGGAAAATTACCAGTTAAACTACCTAATGGTGTGGATATAAAACTTAATGGTCCAGAATTAATCGTAAAAGGTAAATTTGGGACATTAGAAAATATAATCCCTGACGTTCTACAAGTTGAAGAGAATGATGGTACTTTAATTGTAAAATTAAAAAATAAAACACGAACAACTCGTGCTTTACATGGTTTGTATAGAACATTAATTAATAATATGGTTATTGGGGTTTCTGAACAATTTAAATTAACTTTAAAGTTGCAAGGTGTTGGTTATCGTGCAAATGTTCAAGGACAATCTTTAATATTAAATTTAGGTTACAGCCATCCTGTAAAATTGGAAATTCCTAATGGAATGTCTATTGAAGTAATTCAAAATGTTACGCTTAATTTAAAAGCTTGTGATAAAGAAAAATTAGGGTTATTTGCTGCCCAAATACGTTCATGGAGAACACCAGAACCTTATAAAGGTAAAGGAATCATTTACCAAGGGGAAGTTGTTAGAAGAAAAGCCGGTAAATCAGGAAAAAAATAAAATAATAAATTTTTAAAAAATAAAATATGAAATTTTCAAAACGTGTTTTATGGAAACTTAAAAATAAAAATAAGAAATTAAAATTTAATCGGTATAAAAAACTAAAACGAAATAGTCTCCGTGGATTATTAAAAGGAACATCCAATCGTCCTCGTTTATCAGTTTATCGATCAAATGAAAATATCTATGCTCAAATTATTGATGATACCCAATCAATTACTATGATTTCATGTTCAACATTAGATTATGATATTAAAATTGATATCGATAACGGTAGAACGTGTTATGCTTCATCAGTATTAGGGCGTAAATTAGCAGAATTAAGTCTTCAACAGAATATTACAAAAATTGTCTTTGATCGTGGTCCATATCTTTACCATGGACGAATTAAAGCACTTGCTGATGGAGCTCGAGCAGGTGGTCTTGAATTTTAAAAAATAATCTTTAAATTATAATGCCAATTAATTTTTATGAATACCGATTTAAAACAAACAACTAAAGTCAAAAAAAATTCGCAACGTCCTAAAATAAACAATAAACGTGAATTTGTTGAGAGATTAATAAAAATTAGTCGAGTTTCAAAAGTAACAAAAGGTGGAAAAAAACTAAGTTTTCGAGCAATTGTAGTGATTGGAGATGAGAATGGACAGGTTGGTGTTGGAGTAGCAAAAGCAGATGATGTTGTAAATGCATTCAAAAAAGCAAAAACAAATGGTAAAAAAAACCTAATAAAAATCCCTATTACAAAAGCCTTAAGTATACCACATAATGTTAGTGGTCAATTTGGTGCTTGTAAAATTATTATGCGACCTTCTATTGAAGGATCGGGAGTAATTGCAGGTGGCGCAGTTAGGGCTGTTTTAGAAGTATCCGGAATTAAGAATGTAATTGCGAAACAGTTAGGTTCAAATAATTTATTAAATAATGCTAGAGCATCGATTGTTGCCTTACAAAATTTGACTACAAAGTCACAAGTAACAAGAAATCGTAGAAACTAAATAAAAAGTTGTAAAAACAATTTTCAAAAATAAATTAAAGTAATGAAAGGAAAAAAAATAGATAATAATAATATTCTATTAAAGCGTCTTTTTTTAAGTTTGGGAATATTATTATTTGTGCGGTTAGGTACATTTTTACCAATTCCTGGGGTTGATCATGAAAATTTAATGTTTTATATCCAACGTCATACAGTAACAAAAAATTTAGTAAGTACATTTTCAGGAAATGATACATTTGTTATTGGATTATTTACGTTAAATATTTTTCCTTATATAAATGCATCAATTTTAATCCAATTATTGGTAAATTTCATCCCTAGTCTTGCAAGACTACAAAAAGAAGGAACACCCCAAGGAAAACGAACTATTACTCAATTAACACGTTTAATTACTTTAGGTTGGGCATTTATTCAAAGTATTAGTATTGCCTTCTATTTAAAGCGTGTTCTTTTTAATTGGAATGTTCCATTAGCATTTGAAATAGTTATTTGGTTAACAACTGGGTCCATGATTGTATTATGGCTTAGTGAATTAATTACAGAATATGGACTTGGAAATGGAGCTTCTTTGTTAATTTATACAAATATTGTTTCTAGTTTACCAAATGTTATGAAAAAATTACTAGTAGAAAACAATGAGAATTTTAATTTTCTATCATGGTTAATTATTGGTCTATTATTTTTTGTAACCATAGCTGGAATTATTTTTTTACAAGAAGGTGTTAGAATTATCCCTTTAATATCTTCTCGACAATTAAATCAAACATTTTCAATTTCATCTGATTTTCAAAAAAATACTTATCTTCCCCTTCGCTTTAATCAAGCAGGGGTTATGCCTATTATTTTAACAACAGCAATTTTAGTTATTCCAAGTTATATAGGTAATTTAGGTACAGTACCGATTATAACTGTTCCTATATTTCTTAAATCGTCAAAACTTATTTATTGGGTTAGTTATTTTATATTAATTTTAATGTTTAGCTCTTTTTATTCAACAATTGTTCTTAAACCAAAAGATATTTCTGATCAATTACAAAAAATGGCTGTTAGTATTCCTGGAATTCGACCGGGTATAACAACGACTCTGTATTTAAAAGAAATTATGAAACGTGTAACTTTTTTTGGAGCAATTATGCTAGCTATAGTTGCCACGTTACCTAATCTAATTGAAACTATTTTACATATTTCGAATTTTAATGCATTGGGAACAACCTCATTATTAATATTAGTTGGTGTTATGTTAGATTTATCCAGAGAAATTAAAAGTATATTCCTTTCCAATGTTTATGATGATATGTTCAATTAAGTAAATTTAGAAAACAACTTTTTAGTTAAAAAATATTATGAAAGTTCGCCCATCTGTAAAGAAAATGTGTGATAAATGTCGAGTTATTAAACGTCATGGAAAAATTATGGTGATTTGTTCAAATCCTAAGCATAAACAACGTCAAGGTTAAAAAATTAAAGGAGTTAAACAAATGGTAAGATTTATAGGAGTTGATTTACCAAGAAACAAACGAATTGCTTATGCTTTAACTTATATTCATGGTATTGGTATAAAAACAGCCAAAGAGTTAATTAAAACAGCAAATATAAGTGATGATACAAGAACTAATAATTTAACAACAGAAGAAACGATTGCCTTACGGAAAGTTTTAGAAAATTCTAATTTACAATTAGAAGGAGATTTACGACGGTTTATTGGTTTAAATATTAAAAGATTAAACGAAATAAATTGTTATAAGGGACAACGGCACCGTAATAGTTTACCTGTTAGAGGCCAACGTACGAGAACTAATGCTCGATCACGCCGAGGATCTAAAAAAACAGTTACAGGCAAGAAAAAATAATACTTAATTAATTTTATTTTTATTACTATGGCACAAAAATTAAGAAAAACTACATTAAAAAAAGATAAAAAAAATATTATTAAAGGTGTTGTACATATCCAATCAACATTTAATAATACTATAGTAACAATTACAAATATGACCGGTGATACAATTTCTTGGGCTTCTGCAGGAAGTACCGGTTTTAAAGGAGCTAGAAAAGGGACACCGTTTGCTGCGCAAACTGCATCAGAAAAAGCAGCACTAGAAGCTTTAAATGTAGGTTTAAAAAGTGTAGAAATTTTTGTAAAAGGTCAGGGCTCAGGTCGAGAGACGGCTATACGATCAATCCAAGGTGTTGGTTTTGATATTACATCAATTCAAGATATTACACCAGTACCACATAATGGATGTCGTCCACCAAAACGACGTCGTGTTTAAATTAACTTAAGTGTATTTGTACCAATTTAGAGTAAGTTTAATTTATGGTGAATATTTCTGTTAAATATTTAAAATCAGAAAAAACTCAGATCGGTTCAAATTATGGTCAGTTTTTAGTAAATTATTTAAAATCTGGTCAAGGTATAACTATTGGAAATGTTTTACGTCGAGTACTTTTAGGAGATTTAGGTGGTATAGCAATTACTGCTGTTCGTATTGCTGGAATTAACCATGAATTTTCTACAATAACTGGACTAAGAGAAGATGTTTTAGAATTACTCTTAAATTTGAAAGGAATTGTTCTAAAAGGCCAAATAGGAGAAACTAGTTTCGGACGGTTAAAAATTCAAGACCCAACCGTTATTACTGCAGGTCTAATTGAATTACCTCCGGGTTTAGAAATTATAAATCCAAATCATTATATTGCTACAAGTTCTACATCAAATCTGATCGAAATAGAACTAAAATTTGAATATGGAACGGGATATAAATTAGCAACGGAAGTATTTCATAATAATTTAGATGATTTTTTACAAGTCGATGCGATTTTTATGCCAGTTCAAAAAGTCGATTTTAAAATTGAAAATGTTTATGCTGACGAAAGTGAGCCAATAGAACGTTTGATTATTGATATTTGGACAAATGGAAGTTTAATGCCAGAAGATGCATTTTCACAAGCGTCTCAATTAGTCATTGATTTATTTAATTTAATGATTAAAAATAAATTTACATATGAAATCCCTAAATCACAAAATCAAATTTTGCAAGCCCCTATAAATACGTATACAAATATGGCAATTGAAGAATTACAATTATCTGTTCGAGCCTACAATTGTTTAAAACGTGCTCAAATAAATACAGTAGCAGATTTATTAGAATATTCTCCTCAAGAGCTTCAAGAACTGAAAAATTTTGGTCGAAAATCGGCTGATGAAGTTTTTATTACTCTTAAAAATAAGTTAGGAATAACATTAAAATAGATATTTTAAATTAATAAAATTTATGAATGAAACATTTATTCCATCTTCAATTTCTAATCAAAAAAAATGGTATTTAGTTGAAGTTGATGAGAAACCATTAGGGAGATTAGCATCAGAAATCGTTTCTGTATTAAAGGGAAAACAAAAAGTTGATTATCATCCGTCAATTGATATGGGTGATTATGTTATTGTCACTAATGCAGAAAAAGTTTGTTTGACTGGTTTAAAAGAGAAATTAAAAATATATTTTTCTCATTCTGGTCGTCCTGGTGGTGCAAAGCGAGAAAATCTTGAATCGCTTCGAAATAGATTACCTGAACGAATTATTGAAAAAGCTGTTAAAGGAATGCTTCCTAAAACAACATTAGGACGAACAATGTTTAAAAGATTAAAAATTTATAGTGGTTCAACACATCCTCATACAGCGCAAAATCCTGAATTATTAAAATTATAAAAAATTTTATGAATGATAAGTTAAAAATTATTTTGCAAAAAGATAAAATTGGTGTTGGAAAAAGAAAACAAGCAATAGCAAGAGTTTTCCTAACACCTGGAGATGGCAAAATTATAATAAATAAAATCCCTGGGGAAAAATATTTACAATACAATGCTACATATCTAACAAATATTTGGGCCCCTTTAAAAGTCTTAAAACAAGAAACGCAATTTGATATTATTACTTTAGTTAATGGTGGTGGGTTAACAGGACAAACAGAAGCTATTCAATTAGGATTAGCAAGATTATTATGCAAAATGGAAAAACAAAACCGAGCAATAATAAAACCATATGGGTTTTTGACTAGAGATGCTCGTATTAAAGAACGTAAAAAATATGGTTTAAGAAAAGCAAGAAAAGCTCCACAATATTCAAAACGATAATTAATATACTAAAAAATATATATATATGCCAAAATCTGAAATTCATCCTAACTGGTTTACAGAAACTCCAATTTTTTGTGATGGAAAACCCATTGGTTTTGTTGGATCAACTAAACGTGAATTACATGCTGATGTTTGGTTAATAAAACATCCATTTTATACAAATTCCCAAACACTTATTGATAGTGAAGGACGTGTAGAACGATTCATGAAAAAGTATGGTTTAAAGTCAATAGAAAACTAAACAAAATTTATATTTAACGAACTTTTTTGATATATATGCCAACAATACAACAATTAGTAAGAGCTAGACGTATAAAAATAAATAAAAAAACGAAGTCACCTGCATTAGTAAATTGTCCTCAACGTCGTGGTGTTTGCACACGTGTTTATACAACAACTCCAAAAAAACCTAATTCTGCAATTAGAAAAGTAGCAAGAGTACGATTAACTTCAGGTTTTGAAGTTACGGCTTATATTCCAGGAATTGGTCATAATTTACAGGAACACTCTGTTGTTTTAATTCGTGGTGGTCGAGTGAAAGATTTACCTGGAGTTCGTTATCATATTATTCGAGGGGCCTTAGATAGTGGTGGTGTTAAAGATCGAACTCAAGGAAGATCTAAATATGGAGTTAAAAAACCAAAAACTAACAGTTAAATTTATAATCTAAAAAAATGTTTTAGATTATAATTATATTTTAATAAAATTTATTCTCAAAAAATTTCTTTTATGTCACGTCGTAATATATCAAAAAAACGGTTTCCTGAACCAGATTCAACTTATAATAGTTATTTAGTCAGTTTATTAATTACAAGAATTTTAAAATCTGGTAAAAAGAATTTAGCTCAAAATATTGTTTATAGTGCATTTGAAATTATCAAAACTAAAACAAATGAAGATCCTTTAGTAATTTTTGAAAAAGCAATAAAAAACGCTAGTCCGATAGTAGAAGTAAAAGCTAGAAGAATCGGTGGATCTACATACCAAGTACCAATTGAAGTTAATGGGTTTCGTGCTACAAATTTATCGTTACGTTGGATTATTAAATATGCACGAGAAAGAGTAGGTAGAAGCATGGCAACAAAACTAGCAAGTGAAATAATTGATGCTGCAAATGATATGGGAAATACAATAAAAAAAAAAGAAGAAACGCATAGAATGGCCGAAGCAAACAAAGCTTTTGCTCATTTCCGTTACTAAATATATTTCATAATATAATTTAGAATTAAATATATTATATTAAGATAGTAATTTCGTTACTATTAACTATTGAATATAAACTGTCTATAACATAAACTATAAACTAACCATATTTAATTAAATATTTTCTCGCTAAAAGCTTTATTAAATAATATATTTTATATATTTAAATTTTAGGAATTTATATCAATGGCACGTGAAAAATTTGAACGTACGAAACCACATGTTAATATTGGAACAATTGGTCATGTTGATCATGGAAAAACAACATTAACAGCTGCAATTACAGCAACATTAGCATTAGATGGAAATAGTGTAGTTAAAGAATATTCTGATATTGATGGTGCACCAGAAGAAAGAGCACGTGGTATTACTATTAATACTGCACACGTTGAATATGAAACAGAACTACGTCATTATGCTCATGTTGATTGTCCAGGTCATGCTGATTACGTAAAAAATATGATTACTGGTGCAGCACAAATGGATGGGGCAATTTTAGTTGTATCAGCAGCTGATGGACCCATGCCACAAACACGTGAACATATATTATTAGCAAAACAAGTAGGCGTTCCAGAAATTGTTGTTTTTTTAAATAAAGAAGATCAAGTAGATGATGAAGAATTATTAGAATTAGTTGAATTAGAAGTTCGTGAATTATTATCCACTTATGATTTTCCCGGTGATGATATTCCAATTTGTCCTGGTTCGGCGTTACAAGCTATTGAAGCAATTTCATCTAATCCCGATTTAAAAAGAGGCGATAATCCTTGGGTAGATAAAATTTATGCTTTAATGGATGCTGTTGATTCATATATCCCAACCCCAGAACGTGATACTGAAAAAACTTTTTTAATGGCAATTGAAGATGTTTTTTCAATTACTGGTCGTGGAACCGTTGCAACAGGTCGAATTGAACGTGGAACGATTAATGTAGGTGATAATGTTGAAATTGTAGGAATTACTGAAACACAAACAACAACCATTACTGGAATTGAAATGTTCCAAAAAACATTAGATGCGGGTTTTGCTGGTGATAATGTAGGAATATTATTACGGGGTGTTACACGTGAAAATATTGAACGGGGAATGGTATTAGCTAAACCAGGTACGATTTTACCTCATACGGATTTTGAAGCTGAAGTTTATGTTTTAACAAAAGAAGAAGGTGGCCGTCATACTCCATTTTTCACTGGTTATAGACCACAATTTTATGTTCGAACAACTGATGTAACAGGTTCAATTACACAATTTACAGCAGATGATGGTACTGTTGTAGAAATGGTAATGCCTGGTGATCGTATTAAAATGACAGCTGAATTAATTCATCCTGTTGCGATTGAAGAAGGTATGCGTTTTGCTATTCGTGAAGGGGGTAGAACGATAGGAGCAGGAGTAGTTTCTAAAATTGTTAAATAATCATTAAAAATTATGACAATACAAAATAATAATAAAATTCGTGTAAGATTAGAATCTTTTAATCATAATCTTTTAGATTCTTCATGTAAAAAAATAATGAATCTTGGACAAACAAACGAATTAAATAGTATTAAAAATGTATATTTACCAACTGACAAACGGATTTATTGTGTTTTAAGATCTCCTCATGTAGATAAAGACTCAAGAGAACATTTCGAATTAAGAATTCATAAACGAATTTTAGATATTACCTATCATTCAGAAATAAATATTCTTGACTTATTATCTGAATCAGATTTATCGACAGGCATATTATATCGTATTTACATGATATAATATGATTACTTTTTTTAAATTTTAAATTAAAAAATTTTAAAAAAGTAACTGATTCAAAAATGATTGTCAAATTTAACAATATACTTTCATAAAAATCACCAATTTTTATGAAAGTATATTGTTAAATTTGACAATCATTTTTGAATGAAGAATTATAAATGGTACAAGTTTGAAATAATATTAATTAATGTAATTAACAATTTAATTACATTAATTAATATTATTTTGGCCTAAACTATAATAATAATTATTTTTACTGATAAAAACTAATTAAAAAATGTTTGTTTGATGGTTAAAAAATAAATATAGAACATAGAGTTAGTTAAAAAATAACGATTAAAATGTTAAAAGATTTTTATTTAATAAACTAAGAAAAATTATTATGGGGACGGAGGGACTTGAACCCTCACGCACTATCACTAGGCAACGGATTTTAAGTCCGTCGTGTCTACCAATTCCACCACATCCCCTTTTATTGAAGTCATACTTATATTATAAATAATAAGATAAATGAAAACAATATTATAGTGTAATATTTATTAGGCGGCACCCAGATTCGAACTGGGGATCAAGGATTTGCAATCCACTGCCTTACCACTTGGCTACGCCGCCAGTATAACTCTTAAATTATAAACTATACATTAGTTAAATTTGAATAACAAGTATTATGTTTTATTTAGAAAACTTTATTATAATAGTAAGTAGTAACTTTATAAAAATATTATTTTATTTACTATTTGGGATTAAGAAACTTCTGGGCTAATAAATTAAATTTTATTTAATAATTCTAATTGATTAAAAACATATTGTTCAACAAATTATGTGAATAGAAATAATATACGTAATTATTTTAAAAAATTAGGGATTATTTATGTTTGAAAAATTTACAGAAGGCGCTATCAAAGTTATAATGCTATCACAAGAAGAAGCAAGAAGAATGGGACACAATTTTGTTGGAACCGAACAATTATTTTTAGGGGTTGTTGGCCAACGTCAAGGTATGGGAGCTAAAGCATTAAAATCAATGGGAGTAACATTAAAAAAAGCTCGAAAAGAAGTTGAAAATTATATTGGGCGTGGTACTGGATTTGTTGCTTCAGAAATTCCTTTTACTCCACGTGCAAAACGCGTTTTAGAAATGGCTGTGCAAGAAGGAAAAGATATTGGTCAAAATTATGTAGGGACAGAACATATATTACTAGCACTTATTGCTGAAGAAGATGGAGTTGCAATTCGGACTATCGAAAAACTTGGTGTTGATATTACTCAACTCCGTAAAAAAACATTAGATCTTATAAAAGAAAATCAAGAAGAACTATTACGACCTTTAACTGATGTAGAAAAACGAATTTTAGATCAGGATGGTGAAACAACTACACCAACTCTAGAAGAATATGCCGATAATATTACTAAGGAAGCAATTGAAGGAAGATTAGATCCGGTAATTGGACGTGATAAAGAAATTTTTGAAGTTATTAAAGTATTAGCTAGAAGACGAAAAAATAACCCAGTTTTAATCGGTGAACCCGGTGTTGGAAAAACTGCAGTTGCCGAAGGACTTGCACAACTGATTTTAACTCAGGATGTACCCAATTTCCTAGAAGGAAATATAATCATGGCCTTAGATTTGGGAACTTTATTAGCAGGAACAAAATATCGTGGTGAATTTGAAGAACGGTTAAAGCGAATTGTTGATGAAGCACAATATGATGGAACCGTTATTCTAGTAATTGATGAAATTCATACTTTAGTAGGAGCAGGTGCTGCAGAAGGAGCAGTTGACGCTGCTAATATTTTAAAACCTGCATTAGCCCGTGGTAAATTCCGTTGTATTGGTGCAACAACTACTGATGAATATCGAAAATATATTGAACGAGATGCGGCTTTAGAACGTAGATTTCAACCAGTTCATGTAAACGAACCGAGTGTGGATATTACTATTGATATATTACGTGGGTTACGTTCAAAATTTGAACTTCATCATACATTAAGTTATCATGATGATGCTATTGAACAAGCTGCACGATTAGCTGATAAATTTGTTGCAGATAGATTTCTACCGGATAAAGCTATTGATGTACTGGATGAAGCAGGATCTCGTGTTCGTTTAGAAAATAAACGGTTACCTCAAAGTATTTTAGTATTGTTGAAAGAATTACAACAAACATTAAGTGAAAAAGATATTGCTGTTCGAAAGCAAGATTTTGAAACAGCTTCAAATTTATTAGAGTATGAAATGGAAGTTCGTACACAAATTCAAGTAATGAAACAAGCTCTTGAAATAAATGAAAAGGCAAAAGTAAAACGAACGCATATTGATATGGTTATGGAAGAAGATGTGGCTGCTGTTATTGCTGGTTGGACAGGTATCCCAGTTACTAAACTATCAGAATCAGAATCTTTAAAATTATTAAATATGGAGGAAACACTTCATGAACGATTAATCGGTCAACATGAAGCCATAGTAGCTGTTGCAAAAGCAATTCGCCGTGCACGCGTTGGGTTACGAAACCCAAATCGTCCCATAGCAAGTTTTATTTTTGCTGGACCAACGGGGGTTGGAAAGACGGAACTTACTAAAACATTAGCAGCGTATATGTTTGGTACTGAAGAAACGATGGTTCGATTAGATATGTCTGAATATATGGAAAAACATACTGTTGCAAAATTAATTGGTTCACCTCCTGGCTATGTTGGTTATAGTGAAGGTGGGCAATTAACAGAAGCAGTTAGGGGTAAACCATACACAGTTGTTTTATTTGATGAAATTGAAAAAGCCCATGAAGATGTTTTTAATTTATTATTACAAATTTTAGATGATGGACGTTTAACTGATTCAAAAGGTCGGACAATCGATTTTAAAAATACGTTAATTATTTTAACATCTAATCTTGGTTCAAAAATTATTGAACAAGAAAGTGGAATTAAATCAAAAAAATCAGGTACTAGTCATTTTGATATCAATGCTCAATTTTTGACCTCTGACGAAGGTGGTAATTCTGAATCAGATGCTGATACTGCTATCTATAAGAGAATATCTGGTTTAGTAAATGAGGAATTAAAAAAATATTTCCGTCCGGAATTTTTAAATCGTTTAGATGAAATTATTGTTTTTAAGCATTTATCAAAAAGCGATATAACACAAATTTCAGAAATTATGATAAAGCAATTGCAAACTCGTATGAAGGAAAAGAATTTAGAATTAGAAGTAAAAGAGTTAGCGAGAGCACTTATTATTGAACAAGGATATGATCCAGTATATGGTGCTCGTCCATTACGTCGAGCAATTATGAGATTACTTGAAGATAATTTGGCAGAACAATGTTTATCAAAACAACTATATCCCGGAACTAAACTTATTATAGATGCAGATTTATATGAAAAGATTACTGTAGAACTAGATTATACTGCAGTTGATCCTGAACTTCGTAAAAATGAAATAAACGAAGAAGAAAAAATGGAATTAGCAAATGAATAAAAAATAGTTTGAATAATAGAATTATATTCAGAGTTATATAAATGATTAGATCGTAGTTTATTATATTTTAACTATGATCAGGCCATTTATAATTTTAAATTTAATATAATTTTTATGATATGATAAGAAAATTTAATATAGGCTTGATTTTTTGATTTAATTTTAGTAAAATGATATAAAATAAATTCCTATAAGATAATTCTATTCTATTATGGCAGTACCTAAAAAGCGAACATCTAAATCAAAAAAAAATTCACGTAAAGCTACATGGAAAAGAAAAGGAAATAAAGAAGCCCAAAAAGCTTTGTCATTAGCCAAATCTGTTTTACGTGGCCAACCTACTAGTTTTATTTATACATTAGATGATGATGAATAAATCTTTAAATTCAAAAATTTAAAGATTATCACATCATATTTTGAACTATAAAAAATTAGCGATAAAAATAAAAATTATCTTGATTATATTTTAATGAGAAATTGCGGATGTGGCGAAATTGGTAGACGCGCTAGATTTAGGTCCTAGTGACATTTGTTTTGAGAGTTCGAGTCTCTCCATCCGCACTTTAAATAATTGTATTATTTCTACAACTCCTAATTCAAAATTCGACAAATTTAAATTAAATTTTCTAAATGGTTTTACCCTTTACTTTACATCAATTACGAATTTTAAAAGCTATTGCTTCTGAAAAAAGCTTTACAAAAGCTGCAGAAGTTTTATTCGTCTCACAACCAGCTTTAAGTAAACAATTGAAATTACTTGAAAATCGGTTGGGTCTTTTATTAATTAATCGGGATAATAATAAAATCTCTTTAACAGAAGCAGGTAAATTATTTCTTAAATATTCAGATCGTATTTTAGCTTTATGTGAAGAAAGTTGTAGGGCTCTTACAGATTTACAAAATGGTGATCGTGGTAACTTAACTGTTGGTGCAAGTCAAACAATTGGTACTTATTTAATGCCTCGAATTTTGGCTTTATTTGCTCAAAACTATCCTCAAATTAATCTTAAAGTTCAGATTGATTCAACACGACTAATAACAAAAAGAGTGGTAGATCGAGATATTGATATTGCTGTTGTAGGGGGTAATATACCTGAAAATTTAAAAAAAAATCTTGGAATTGAAACTTTTGTTGAAGATGAATTGGCATTAATAATTCCGAAGTCTCATCCATTTGCAATAGATAAAAAAAAAGTAATAACTAAAGATGATTTATATCATTTAAATTTTATTGCATTAAATTCTAATTCTACAATTAGAAAATTTATTGAAAATATTTTAATTCAAAATCAAATTGAAACTAAACGGTTTAATATTGTTATGCAATTAAATTCAATTGAAGCTATTAAAACTGCTGTTAGCTTAGGGCTTGGGGCTGCTTTTGTTTCTTCATCAGCCATTGAAAAAGAAATTCAATTAAAAACAATTGATGTTGTTAAAATTGAAAATTTGAAAATTACCCGAACTTTATCCATTATTACAAATCCAAATTGTTATCAATCAAGAGCCTTCGAATTTTTTTATAATGAACTTTGGGCATTAAAAAAACCAACAATTTCATAAAAAGTTAGACTGTTCTAAAAAATTTGATTTTACTATTGGACTATTGTAAAGTTTTAATTCATAAAAATGTTATGGTTTTAAACTATGAAATATGCGATTGTGGAAATTAGTGGTAGACAATTTTGGATAGAAACCGGCAGATATTATGATTTAAACCGTATTCCTACTATTTTAGGGCAAGAAATTCATTTAAATAGAGTTTTACTTGTAAATAACAATGGTGAAGTTTTAATTGGAAAACCTTATTTAAAAAGTGTAAAAGTTCAAGCTAGAGTTTTAAAACATTTACGTGGACGAAAAACTATTGTTTATAAAATGCGACCCAAGAAAAAAACGCGCAAAAAACAAGGACATCGTCAAGAATTAACAAGAGTTCTTATAGAAAATATAAATATTATATAAATTTTTTTAAATTAAAACTATGGCTCATAAAAAAGGTGCTGGAAGTACAAAAAATGGTCGAGATTCTAATTCAAAACGCTTAGGTGTAAAACGATTTGGTGGTCAACTGGTTAAAGCTGGAAATATTTTAGTTCGTCAAAGAGGAATGAAATTCAAACCGGGACAAAATGTTGGCTGTGGAAAAGATTTTACGTTGTTTGCATTAGCAGATGGTACAGTAAAATTTGATTATCATAAAACAAAGCGAAAACGAATAAATATTATTTAATTAATTTTTATCTATTATTTTAAAATAAGATATTTGAAAAAAAATATTCGTTTAATGAAATAAAAAATGCTAAAAAATATATTTTCTAGAAAATCCATAACAAACAAATATCAAAATATAGTTAATCAAATTAATGGATTTGAGACAACATTAAAAGAATTAAATGAAACAGAATTAAGACTAAAAACATTTGCATTAAAAAAACAATTAAGTACGACTCAAACTTCAACTTATGTTGTAGCAGAAGCATTTGCACTTGTTAGAGAGGCAAGTGTTCGAACACTTGGTTTAAGACATTTTGATGTTCAATTAATTGGTGGTTTAGTTCTAAATGAAGGAAAAGTTGCTGAAATGCGAACTGGAGAAGGAAAAACATTAGTTGCAACGCTTTCAGCTTATTTAAATGCTTTAACTGATAAAGGCGTCCATATTGTTACGGTTAACGATTATCTTGCAAGTCGTGATCAAATATCTATGGGTCAAATTTATCGATTTTTAGGGTTAGATACTGGTTTAATTCAAGAAAATATGACTACAAATGAAAGACAACAAAATTATGATGCCCATATTACTTATGTAACAAATAATGAACTTGGATTTGATTATTTAAGAGATAATATGGCATTAAATATTCAAGATGTTGTTTTGCGCCCATTTAATTATTGTATTGTCGATGAAGTTGACTCCATTTTGATTGATGAAGCTCAAGTTCCATTAATTATATCAAATTCGATTGCAACTAGTGCTGACAAATATATAATTGCTGCTGAGGTGACGCAATATTTGGAAATTAATGTTCATTTCAAAGTAGATGAAAAAAATAAGAATATTATTTTGACAAAACAAGGTATTTTACAAATTGAAAAAATATTAGAAATTCGTGATTTATTTAATTTTAATGATCCTTGGATTCCCTATATAATTAATGCCATTAAAGCAACAGCTTTATTTTTTTTGAATGTTCATTATATTGTTCAAAATAACCAAGTCATTATTGTTGATGAATTTACAGGTCGAATAATGCCTGATAGACGTTGGAGCGAAGGACTGCACCAAGCAATTGAAGCAAAAGAAAGAGTTCCCATTCGTGAAAATAGCGAAACAGTAGCTTCAATTACTTATCAAAATTTCTTTTTATTATACCCAAAATTATCTGGTATGACTGGTACTGGAAAAACAGCAGAACTTGAGTTTGAAAAAATTTATAATTTATCTGTTGAAGAAATTCCAACAGCACGTCCAAATAAAAGGCAAGATTTATCTGATTTAATTTATAAAGATCAATTTTCAAAATGGCAAGCAATTGCAAAAGAATGTCAAACTGTTTTCTTAACAGGCCAGCCTATTCTTGTAGGAACAACCACAGTTGAAAAATCTGACATGCTTGCTCAATTATTAAATGAATATAAATTACCTTATCAATTATTAAATGCTAAACCTGAAAATGTAAGACGAGAGTCCGAAATTGTGGCCCAAGCTGGAAAAAAAGCTAGTATCACAATTGCTACTAATATGGCTGGTCGGGGAACAGATATTATTTTAGGGGGGAATGTTGATTTTCAAATTCGAAAACAACTCTACACAATTTTAGTTTTTTATAAGAACAAAAATAGACCTAAAAACATTAATGTTATTTTTCCTATCCAAAACAATAAATTAAAAACATCATATTTATTTGTTAGTATTTTAAATTCACTAATTAACAATAATAAATTTTTATTATTATCTGATACACAAGTTTTAAAAATTTTAAACGAAAGTACTCAAATACAAACACCAACCCGTATTTATCAATGTTCTATTAAAATTTTATTGGAACAATTACTTCTTTTTGCAAAAAAAGATCAAAAAATTGATAATACGATTGTTAAAAATCTGGGAGGCCTTTATATTATTGGCACAGAACGTAATAATTCGCGTCGGATTGATAATCAATTACGTGGACGATGTGGTCGCCAAGGGGACCCAGGACTATCTCGATTTTTTTTAAGTCTTGATGATTCATTATTACGTCTATTTGGGGGACCAAAAGTTCAAAATTTTATGGCTACTCAATTAGTAGACGATTCTCCTTTAGAATCAAATTTATTAACAAAAAGTTTAGATTCAGCTCAAAAACGAGTTGAAGAGCTTGATTATGATAGGCGTAAATCATTATTTGAATATGATGATATATTAAATAAACAGCGAAAAGTTATTTATTTTGAACGTCGAAAAATATTAGAACGCCAATCAACTCGTGATATAATTTTAGCATATGGAGAACATATCATAACAGAAATTGTAAAAGAATTACAAACAAATCCTCGCAATAATAAACAAGTAATCGAAGTTATTGAGAATTTATTTGGAACAAATTTAGTTTTAAATTTATTCTCCAAATTTGGATTTAACTTTGTAAATTTTGACCCTCTCGAGTTAAAATTATATTTATTTCAGGAATTTTGGTTATGTTATGAAACAAAAGCATTAGAATTAGAAATTTATTATCCGGGTACATTTTTTGGAATCGAACGTACACTTATTTTAGTCTATCTTGATATAGCATGGAAGGAACACTTACAAAAAATGTCACTACTACGTGATGCTGTAGGATGGCGGGGCTATGGTCAACGAAACCCGTTATTTGAATATAAAGATGGAGCCTACGAATTATTTATAAATCGCAATGAAACAACTATTTATTTAATTATTTTTGATTTTATACGATTATCAGTTTTATAAATAGCTTTTATCTATTATCAAATTAGATATTATTAAAAATTTATTATATGCTAAAGTATTAAATTATGACAAAACGAACACTTTCAAATAAAACATGTTATTCGATTTTACGGTTATCAGGATTTCGAGCTCGAATGAGTACTTCTCAAGGTCGTAAAATAATTAAAAATCGAAGACGAAAAGGTCGCAAAAAATTAGTAATACAACGATAAGTTAAAATATTATTAGAGAAAATAACTTTAAATTAACTCTAATAATAAATAATTTTTTATTTAAAATTTATATAATAATAGTTTGATAAAATAACTCTATTATTTAATTAACCTATGAAATTTAATGATGAATTAATTCTTTTATTAAAAGCTCGCTATCCTATTATATATATTAATACAATTGAAGAAGATCGAGTTGAATATGTTATTCGAAAAACAATCAAAGCAAATTTAAATAGAAGCATATATAGTTGGGATTTTATTGATGGGTATACAAATAATCCAAATAATGAAGGGTTTGCTAAACGTAATCCCTTGCAGGCGCTTGAATTAATCGAACGTTTAACTCCCGAAACACCCGCTATTTTTTTATTAAAAGATTTCAATCGATTTTTGACTGATGTTTCCATTTCACGAAAATTAAAAAATATCAGTCGAATACTGAAACTACAGCCAAAAACAATTATTATGGTTGGGTCCGAAATTAATATACCTAAAGAATTACAAGATTTAATTACTATTTTATATTTTCAGTTACCAATCGAAAGTGAAATTAACCAAGAATTAAATAGATTAATTCGCTCTTTAAATTTAGTTCTTGAACCTGAACTTCTTGAAGATCTAACCCGCGCATGTCAAGGATTATCACTTGAACGAATTCGAAGAGTATTATCAAAAATAATTGCAACTTATAAAACAATTGATGAAAGTAGTATTTCTATTTTATTAAGTGAAAAAAAACAAATAATTAGACAAACAGAAATTTTAGAATATTGGTCAACAAAAGAAAAAATTAAAAATATTGGAGGGGTTGATATTTTAAAAGAATGGTTAAAGAAAAGAAAGACAGCCTTTGGTATTCAAGCATCAAATTATGGTTTACCAACTCCTAGGGGTTTATTACTTATTGGTATTCAAGGTACTGGTAAATCGTTAACGGCTAAAGCAATAGCAACAGAATGGCAATTGCCCTTGTTAAAATTAGATGTAGGAAAATTATTTGGAGGTATTGTAGGTGAATCTGAATCACGATTAAGACAAATGATCCAAGTTGCTGAGACTTTATCGCCATGTATTCTATGGATTGATGAGATTGATAAAGCATTTAGTAATAATGATAGTAACGGAGATAGTGGAACAAGTAATAGGGTTTTAGGAACTTTTATTAGTTGGTTATCGGAAAAAAACCACCCGGTTTTTGTTGTAGCCACAGCAAATAATGTCGAATTATTACCATTGGAAATTATTCGAAAAGGAAGGTTTGATGAGATATTTTTTTTAGATTTACCTAAGAAACAAGAACGAGAACAAATTTTTAAAATACATTTACAAGAATTTCGTCCAAAAACGTATGATTTTTTTGATTATTCTAAATTGGCCCAATTATCAGAATCATTTTCAGGTGCTGAAATTAGACAAAGTATTATTGAGGGTATGTATCAGGCCTTTTATGAAAAGCGTGAGTTTACAACTGAAGATATTAGTACAGCAGTAAAGGAATTAATACCATTAGCTCAATTAGAAACAAATCAAACATTAAAATTACAAAATTGGGCTTCATCTGGTCGAATTCGTTTGGCTTCATCAAATAATATTTATATTAAATAAGAAAATTATGAAGCAAAGTATTTTTAAATCATTAGCTGATCTTCGATTTGCAATAAGTATATTATTGTTAATAGCAGTTTCTAGTATAATTGGAACTATAATTGAACAGGATCAATCAATTGAATTATATAAATTAAATTATCCAATAACGGATAAAATTTTTAATTTTTTATCCTGGGATATTATTTTATTATTTGGGTTGGATCATGTTTACAAAACATGGTGGTTTCTTTTTTTAATTTTATTATTTGGAACTAGTTTATTAACTTGTACAGCTGTCCAACAATTACCGGCATTAAAAATAGCCCGTCGATGTCAATTTTTTAGATCATCAAAACAATTTAATAAATTACGATTATTTAATAAGTTGCAAAGTCCTAATTTCAATAAACTTTTTACTTCTTTAAAAAAAAGTAACTATTTAATATTTCAACAAAAAAATCTTGTATATTGTTATAAAGGGTTAATTGGTAAGTTAGCACCTATTATTGTTCATTTTAGTATGATATTAATATTGCTTGGTACAATTATTAGTGCAGTCTCTGGATTTAAAGCTCAGGAAATTGTCCCAAAATCAGAAATTTTTCATATTCAAAATATTCTTAGTACCGGTGAATTGGCAAAAATTTCAAAAACATCTGCACGTATAAATGATTTTTGGATTACATATACAAAAACATCAACTATTAATCAATTTTATTCAGATATTTCTATTTTAAATAATAGTGGTAATGAAGTAGATCGAAAAACAATTTTTGTGAATTCTCCAATAAGTTATAATAACATTAAATATTATCAAACAGATTGGAATTTGATAGGAATAAGATTAAAAGATACTAATCGATTGACATTTCAATACCCTTTAATATCACTTTTTGACCAACCCGATAAATTTTGGATTTCATGGATTCCGCTAAATAATGATTTTATTAATTTAAAAGAAGGATTTACTATTTTAATTAACAATTTACAAGGGTACTGTTCTATATATAACGAATTTGGGTCGTTTATTGGGAATCTTGAGATAAATGAAATATCGAAAACAAGTTTTCCAGTACCCTTAATTGATATTATTTGTTCAACTGGCTTACAGATTAAATTAGATCCAGGAATCCCATTAATTTATACCGGGTTTGGATTTTTAATGGTTAGTACATTAATTAGTTATATTACATATTCTCAAATTTGGATTGTCCAAGAACAAAAAAATATATATATTGGAGGAAATACTACTCGGGCAGTTCTCGATTTTGAACTAGAATTTTTAAAATTAACTCGATGAGATTAAATTTTTATTGGTGATAACACTTACTTTGTCTTACAATTAAAATTAACAAGCTTTAAACTTGGGAAGATTAAAAATTATAAATATGTTATTATGACAGCAACTTTAGAAAGACGCGAAGGCGTTTCATTATGGGAGCGCTTCTGCGCTTGGATTACAAGTACTGAAAACCGTTTATACATCGGTTGGTTTGGTTGTTTAATGTTCCCTACATTATTAACAGCTA
>JAVCKV010100064.1:5780-20428 GCA_032274145.1 Herpochondria borealis | reverse complement strand
GTGTAATCATAGCCAACAAAACTATATGGACGAATCCCAAAGCCAACGCCTAATTTCTCTCCAATCGGCAGAGCAACTGACATGTGACTAAACTGTGTATTACTCCCAACTCTACTTTGATCTCCACTTGTATAACTTACATTTCTTGAGACAACTGCAGCTTCGAATGTTGTTAAGCTAATGTTTGAAAAGGATGCTGGGTTCACTCCGTTAATTTGATTTGTGCCTCTATCGTTCAACTTTGCGTTGCTACGCGCTAGAGAGTCATAAATCAAAGGTTTATACTGAAACGGTCTCCAAGCAATTCCTGCTCCTCCCATTCCAAAATTACCGTACGGAAATCCCCCACTATTCCACGGAAAATCGCCGCCAGGAAACGGAGGCGGTCCGGCTGCCCACGGCGGCCGTATCCCACGAGACGTTGTCTGACTCGGCGGCGATACGTCCGGTCCAATCAAGCAGTCAAGATGGATATTGACTCTACAGATCTCGCATCCGTACACCCAAAGAGAAGAACAGCCCTGTTTGCAAACAGAGCAGCTACCGTACGGAAGCTTCTGGAGCTTCAGAGAATGTTTGTTGTCGACCACATGGCGGAGCTCTTTCGGGAGTTGGGTGCAGAGTGGGTGGGCGTCGAAATCGCAGTCTTTGCACCGGTAGAACAGCCCCTCAACCGGGTCCCGACAAACGTCGCAGATTCGGTCGTTTAGGCGAGCGCCGCTGGGCTTACGGAGAACCAGAGTGAGGTGGTGGTTGTGGTGGATGGAGATGAAGGGAGGGGATGAGGGAGAGGTGGGAGCGGGCGGTATTTATGGCGGAGTGTCGGGGGCGTTTGCGTATGGGCGGAGGAGGAGGAGTGGGTGCAACGCTGTACCTAGCTGGTTGGGCGCATTGCGGGCATAGCGCTGTATGGTGGTGCTCGGTACCAGGGTGGCGGCTTTCCAGTGCGGAAGAAGGCGCAAAAGGGACGGCATCCGCGAACGAAGAAAATGGTCACGTACCCAGCGCCGACCAATCTCTGTCACACCTCGAATAAAAGTACCCGAAAATACGGAAAAGCCAGTGCGCGGGTACCAGTCTGGCGTGCATCGCGTGCACCCCGCTACGTTTGCCGACGGGCGCTGGCGGCGAATACAGCCACCCGTCTCTTTTCTCGCCCAAACCCCCTCAATTCAAGGCCTCGAATGGGAAGCAGCCCCCTGTACATAGATATACTCCAATTCGAGGATTGCTTCCAGCACACGCGCCAACATCCGCCAATTCTCGAGACACGCACGGCACCAAATAGCGGGCCAGCATCCCACGGCATTGCATGCGCCATCCCACTGGCCACCCACACGCGCCGTACAGCTCGTCGTGCGAGCGAAGTTGAACCAACCAGCTCGGCTCGTTGCACTGCCCGTGGAATAAACTTGTGAAGAAACGCGGGTTGCGTGGTTTCGCTCATTTCTGCTTCAGAAGCGTGTGCCAATCAATCGTTCTCGAAACACAACCGACCCGATATTCACCGCGCGGCGAACAACCTCACCGCCCGTTTTTTTTTCACAGCCTCTCCCGCAAAACTGTGTCTGTCCAGTTTCTCCTTCTCCCGCCGCTGCGACACCTGAGAGCACGCGGGAACCTCCAAGTCTCGCATTTTCAAGCACAAATTCGCTCTAAAAAGCGACTGTACTTTGAGGAGTTTCGTAACCTTCCATTTATCTTCAAAAACCTCATCAGGAACCAAAATAAAGGAGACGCTCACAAGAGCAGTACCATTTTTCGGCTTTTCTCCTTCAAAACCTCCCTCTTTATCAGCAGCGCGGACATTACATGAAAAGCAACTTCCTCATTACGGTCGTATTTAGGAATCAAATACATATTTTTAGGGAAAACTATGTTTAAACAACGCCACTCTTCTTTCCCCCTTAAAACGGGAGCGACGATCAGGAGATACGATCTTTAATTCTATTGAAATAAGAAATAATTATACAAGTTTTCTGACGACAAACATCTCCGGTGCGAATATCCTTACCTGTGCCTCTTTAGAAAAATTCAGTTTTCTACAATATTCGTTTAATCTACTGTACAATATTTGCTTCAACAATCTAACAAGTTACAGCGAAACGTATTACAAAATTCTTTTAAAATGGTAACATACCAGTACTTTTCAAACTTGCAATTCATTCTGCCACATCTTTGGAAGTCACAATAAATATTGCACTCTTGTTCGGAACCATACAACATATTCCAGCATGATTCAAACCCTTTACGAAGTTTTTTTCAAACCAAAAAAAAAAACATGTATCGAATCTTTTGTTCTTTACAATTTCTAAACGCTGTTTACTAATCTATCTGGCGTTTTGCAGTAATTAAAAATTTTCTGTGGAGCACATATATTGCGTGTTCAGTTAATTAATTCTCCGCGGTGTCTTCTTTACATTCACTTGCATTAACAAAATGTCTCAAATTCGTTAAACTTTCAATCGATAAGTAATGAGAAAAACACTTTAAATCGCACAACCATTTATGATGTTATGGCACGGGAAGCGATATAGAAAACCGATGATAATGTATTGCAGTTGTCTGAATTTGCTTTTTTGAATGTGGAATTGTTCGTCTTTAACCAGGGCAGTAGTTTTGGCAAACGAAGCTTCGGATTTTGAAAAACTCGATTGAATAGCACGTTGAATTTCAATTAAATTTGAGAACAATACGTAGATCTAAATGGGTAATATCCACTGCAGAACTTCTCCTAAATATTCGCATACTCAAATTTCACCCAAACGATTCAAGCAGATAGCTTCAGTGATGACTGAATCACCTCAGAGAACTCTTCTGTGTCGGAGGAACTGGTTTCCGAATTGCAAGAAACAGTGCAATACTTCTGGGCATTAAAAATCAACATTTGGATATTTTATAAAATAGCAATTTGTAGTACGATAGTTTCCAAACATGCCAATAAAATATACACTCCTCTATTTCTAAAATTGTAATTCGACGATTGCAAATTGTTTCAAAATTTTAAATACCCATTTCAATGATATGCGACTCTGCAATATATATGCAAACCATTTTCAAAGTTACAGTAACTATTGTAACAAATTTTAACAGTTCAATAAAGAGCGCCATAGAGTTATTGCAATTTAATTTTTCAGAGAAAAATGGCAAGAACACCATAATTTAGTTCTGTTCAGTTTTCATGCCGTTCACCTTAGATTATTGATATGAAAATTAATTTACCAAGGAAGTTTTTCGTAAATGTATCTTAAATCATCTCAGCAAAAATCGAGTTGTAAGTGGATATGAAAAAATGCTAATGTCTCTCGATATTGTTTCGGTGTTATTCAAATATTCATAGTAAACGTTTTGAGATAAAATATGTGAACGGTATTGATAAATAAAAATTCGTTTCAGTTCCCATGTAAAACGTAAAATTATTTAAATGTATAGAACATGTAACTGTCTTTCTTTAGTCACATTTTACAACGGGTTATTAATTTATAAACATATTATTGAAATATTTTCTTTCTCTATTCGTAAATTGAAATTTTGTTTTAGTTATTGAATCGGGAAATCACGAAATGTAAAATAAATCCCGTTCATCCATGACCTCATCCTGACATAAATTCGCAAAGACCTGAAACCACATGTTACGATTATGCAGAGCATGTTGGATAACGTGACAAACGAACAACCGCATATGGAACTTTTCTTGCTTAGTCCTTAGATCTTTATATTTATTCCGATATGAAATGAGAAATTAAACACATCGTTGATATTCGTAAACTGCACCGGTCCAAACGGCTTGACGCACTCAAAAATTTTCCTTCTCCTCTTCCTGGAAGAGAAAGACATCTGAAAAGGTATATGAGAATATTCCTCCAATTACAACAATAATTAAATAAACTATAAGTAATACCTTGACTCCGTGCTCGAAACCTCCTTGAATTTAATGACCCGAAAATAAAGACCGGTACTTCTAGTCCGGGTTACAAGGTGTATCATTCCGAGCTCATTTCACACGGAGTGAACATCAGTGGGCTTCGTATTCTGGGCTTGTGAAAGACTAAAATAAAATCAAAAAAGGTAATGAGAGAGTGAAACCGCGTTATTTTCAGTTTTTTGACAAGATCTGATGTCCCTAAATGGACTCAGAGGTTTACTCGGAAATGGCATATTAATACCACTCTACGAAAACCGACTTGTGGTTCTCGTTCGGCGATCGATCTATGTCGAAATGAGTGGTAGCGGAATGTCCTAGTTGAACGGTGTCGAAGCTGTGGCCAGAAATGCTGGTATGGCTCCGCTGTACATATTGCAACAGAGTTCATCTATCTTAGTGATGTGAGCGGTGGCTGAAAGACGCAGTGGTTTGCCTGACAATGGAATTGAGAGGTGAGTGTCGGATGCCGCCTCACTGTAAGATACACGTGTATGCATCGTCTGTAGTGTATACAGCATGACTGGTAGAGAAATTTGGATCATGCACGCGTATGCATTGCTGTATGTATTACAACAGTTATTGAGGACAGTCTAACACACCTTTGATGTCACTGTGGTCAGCCGATGTTCTACTCAATTCTCCAAGCTGCTCTCTCTAGGTTTCTGTCAGTTCCGACTTGTTGCACTATTGTTATTGGTGACATTCTGTACTATGGGTATAGACGATTTTCGAAGCCTGTGTTTGCTCTTCTCGTCTATTACTAAAACTCACCTCCCCCCCCCCCATGCAGTCCGAGACTAGAGATTCCTTTAAGAGAGAGCTAGAATGGACACAGAAGGAAATTGTCGTAGGTATCGCCCCGCCGGTCACCCCCTTAAAAGTGAAGTACTACGTACTACTTCTTCAAGCTAGCTAGTAAAAGCAATACGATTGCCTCACACCGATGTTTTCGGGCGCTAGGGGGTGGGAATCAATCTTGATTTCTCATGTCGCCATCCTGTCATGGTTCTCTTTCCGATGACAGGTAGAAAACCAAAAGCGGTCAGGTATTCTGTAACCACTGTTCTGGTGTCTCACAGAACTTCTTGTGCACTGTCCACCCAATGTGTCCGTAGCTCTTGTTACTTATAAGCAGGGGATTATGAGAAACATTGTAAATCAAATACATGATACCCATATTAGGGTTCCTTTTGTAACGGGGTGGTACGGGGGAGGATTTTTGAAAAGGTGTAACTTCTTAGAAAGCCAGTTCCACACGGGATCATGTACAAGTTCGAATTCCTTTTCAAAGAGCAGAGTAAGCTACAACGAGGGTATGCACTCCCATGGGATTTTTGTGAGGTCGGACATGGAACGGGAGACAAGACATCGCGTCATCATGTCTGATAACAATCGGCAACATTGCAAAGAAAAGCGACAATGTTCAGGTAGTTTTATTTCCAAGGAAGGAAGCCGTCAAACGGCAATGTGCGAAACTTGTGGACCGCATTTTTTGCAAACTATTTCGATGAGATCTTAGCAGATACTATTTTGGCAACAAGCGAGGAAGAACACTTTTATACCAGAGATTGTAGAAAAAAATTCTATGCTGCGGGTCTGATTAAGAACAGAACGAAGGGTAATGCGAGTTGAAGTCGAGTTGTTTAGTGATAGTTATTCAAAAAACGCTGCAAGCAGAAGGCAAACACACACAAACAAATGCGCGCGGAGAGAGAGAAAAAGAGAGGAGAGAGAGAGAGAGAGAAGTGTTTGAGTTCGGTTCAGTATGTCCCGTGCCTTTGCAGATGCGATGTGCGGTGAACACTATGTACACGCCGCTTCTCCTTGAAGTTCTGCTCATCGCGCTCCTCACGCACAATTTCTCGCTCGATGCGGCGCTGCAGCTCACGTAGCGCGGGTCGCGACGGACGGTCTCGCTCGTCATCTTCACCGCATCCACCCACGCGCAAAATGCCCACGCGCGGTAGCAGGCGTGCGTCATAGACGTGTTTTCGTTTCGGTGCGTACCCCGCCGAGTAGACAGAGGGCAGTTGCAGCGGTTGTTGTGTCATGAACGAGTCCATGTGGGCGACGGAGGACGGCGAGTTCGGGTGCTCGAGGTGAGGCGACGGTTTGAGGTGCCGTGTTTTTCTGATTATGTTGTTGTGATTGTTCTGCAAGCCCATGCCGTGGATTTTTTTGTGCATTGCAGTAAGTTTTGGGTCGCTTCTTTGGCGCGAATGACTAGACAGTTTGTTGATAATTGTATTCTTAAGAAAATGTAGAGTGTGATAGATCGCGACAAGGAGGGAGGGAGAGGAAACGCGGAGAGGAAGTGAGGTAGGGCGAGAAAAGCGTGCCGGTCTTAATGGAAAAACTGGACAGGGTCAACGAGGGTTATCGCGGAGGCTCTGCGGCGCTGCAGGCACACATCGGAGGTCTACAAGGTCGGTACAAGGTGGTACGGGTTTTAAACGAAGGACCCGGAGAAAATTGACGACAATCATTTTCCGTCCTCGCTGCCTTTTTATTTGCTGCTAGCTAAAGGAGTAAGTACACGACGTAAGAAAAGAGCGCGACTTGTCACGACCTCCACAGCGTCACATAACAGGGTTTTTTAAAAGGACACCATCACGGACCCGTCGCGTTCTTCGACAACCCGAAAAGTTGGCTCGTTCTGACGGGTCCGCTGTTTCCTCAACAATGCAGACCAATAACTTATCGTGTCTTTCTATCACGATTCGTTTTCAATAAAGGGACACACGAGTATGTTCCTCACCAACAATCAACTACTGTCGTATGCCCCTGTTGGACCGCCAACCCACGTGCCGCTTAATTCTCACCGCCGTGTTTCTTATGCCATCGCAAGTATCGCAATTGTTGCAAATCCGATTACCGTTTTTATTTTTGGTGAATGAAAAAGGCAGAAGCCCTTTTATAGTGCTTTTGACGCCATTGATGAAGGATAGAGGGTCGGGTCACAGTCAATTTGGAGGTCCACTGCTGACTAATCCAGATTACAGTAAAGTAGAGATCCTAATTGATTACTAATTAAATCAATTAATTTGTACTTGCTGTCATGAGATATGTATACTAACGTAGAGGCTGATTACATAATTGCTCGTAAAGCCTGGAATTCTTGTTCACGATGCCTTCATCATCTTGAGGGTGGTCTACACTTCTGGTACAAGTGCAACAGTAAACTATACACAAGCTCGCTCCTCCTGAGTACAACACGATCGCAGGCAGACACAGCAACTCTACTCGCACCAGCAGTCGCCAAATACAACACCCAGTTCAACCAACCAATATAAAAAGCTTCGATGCTGTCTATGTGGGGACAGGAATCAAAAGTCTCTTTGCTCATTGAAAAACGAATGGCTGGGCCCAACAGGCTGTTTTCTATCCATATTTGTATGGCATAGAAAGTGACTGACGCCTACGAAGATAGTTACGAAAAGGGTACCCATGCATGTCTCGGATAAAGGTACGCAACTTGCGAAAACCTTTGCGCCTGACGACCTGCCTTGCAACGTGACCGGGATGTCGATTCCCGCTTCTGCGATAGTCACCGTGCTCCACAATCGGACTGTCACTCGGTTTAGGGAGTGCGTGCTCCGACTTCAAAACATTGTATCATAGAGACTGCAATTCGTCGTTCTGCAAACGCCGCACGTGTCCAACCGTCCCAAGCAGTCCAACCCGCTTCAAGAAGATTTCGAATCTCCTATTGTTGGCTTTCAGATGTAACATGACGATCGAAAATGCTTCATCCAAAGATACACAGACCGTTCTTTGTCGTCGATCAAAACTTCTCATCAAAGCTTTTCGGTTTCTTGGATTTCTTTTCACACGTCGTGTACCGCACGACTGGGTCCGTAATGCAGTTAACATCTCTCGATACGATGTAATTATGTTGCGTCATTCTCAATCTTTATTTATTATCGTTCGTTCATTGTTGTTTCCGGCATACTTTTCCATCGAATCGTCCTGTTTTCTACCAATCCATCCCGGGGTAGTCCATGTCTCGCTTTGTTGATGTGTATTTGTACGGGCGTATCTATAATATCGCCGGGCCTTGATTGTTAGCTTCTATTTGGACATACGCTGCAACAGCTGTCGGAGAAGGTCGCCGCTGATAACCGGTCGTCTGGAATGGGCTATTTCGACATAATCCACACATCTGTCGGATCGATACAGTACGTTCGTCCGGTTATGTGCTTTTAATAGTCGGTGTGCAGTTTGGTTAATACACAGTGGCAGTAGTGTGTGTAACATGCATGCATAGGCAGTCGCTTCATACTTTTTTAAATTTCCGACACTCGGGCGCCAGCCCGAGTGTAGCTTCACTCAACAGCGGACGCTTTGACCGGCTCCTCCATAACTTCCCTGTGTTAGCCTTCACGCGTTTGGTCAACACTAACAAGCAGTGTGGCGTTCTCTTAGACGAGAGAGCGCTGGCTGGGCGTTCTTCAGTACCAGCTACCACGGCTACTGACATATCACCTACACACGCTTTCTTTCTTTCTTTTGAATCGTTTCCTTTTTCTGTTTTCTAGCCCATCTTACTGTTTCTACGCGTTCCACCCTCCTTTTGCGACCCTGGTTTTATCACAACCGCCAACCGGGGCAAAGCGTGCCGCTCCATGGCTGTTGCGCGCGATGGGGCTGTCCGACGGGACGACGCGGACAGCGCGGCTGTGGAGTTATGGAAACGTGACAGCGCGTGACTTGTCCAGCCTGCGTGTTCTGTACGTAGAAATGGCGCGTGGACAAGACACGGCGAGCAGGAAGCAGCATGGGGCTGGGCGAAAACTGGGTACTACAAAATCGATATTTTCAAAGAAAAGTTTCGTTAATTTTGATTACCAGTGACGGGCGTAGTGTAGTAGAATGGGTTCTTTACTTTAGAGAATGTTTTACTATTATTATATGACAATTTTAGAGTGGTAAGAGCACCACCATATATCAGCCGTATGGTGTTGTATCTAAAGTAGCCGTGCGAGGACACGTGTTGTATTATTTCTTTCTGCTGTATCAGTCGCGCCCCCGTCTCTCTACGCGCGCGCGTACAAAAATTTAAATTACCTTTGTATCTTCGTTCCGCGTGCTGAAGCGCCATGCGTCCGTTTACCCTCCCTGTTCTGCGTCCCAGAGCATCTAGTAAGTGTTCTCCGGTGACTCCAGTTGACCCCCTTCTGCGCCCATCGTGCGCCTCCGTCCCTCTTTTGAGCCCCGTCGTGCTCCAACGCCCCTATTGTGCGACTGTCGTTCGCTCCTTTCGCAACTGTCGGTTGCCTCCGTCCCCTTCAGAGCCCGTCGTGGTCCTCCTTCATCCCTTCTGCGACCGTCGTTCGCCACCACATCTCAAGCCCCCTTCTAGCGCCCTTTGTGCGCGCCTTCGTCCTCCGTCCCGCCTCTACCGCCCATTTTCTACCATCCCGTCTGAGATGTCCCACAGGACTAACAACCCTGTTTTACCAACTCCTCAGTCATCTTTCATTATCTTTCGAACTGTTAATTCTATCGACTAAACTAATGTAGAGGATAGTTCTATATAATCAAGTAGGATTTCAAAGAAAGTTTCCAAAACACCAGTTTATAGGACTTCTTTTATTCGTAGCCAGACTTGTTCTACTACAAGGAGCTCACCTCTTCCTTTCGAGATTCAAAATGAAGTCTCTTTTTAACTTATACTATCGGTGATTTTCACACAGCCTTTTTTGACACTTGCGTGCATGCGAGGACAAAAAGGGCGAGAAAATGTTTCTTTAGAAGAAAATTCTCGTCCTTCCTGGTCATGGAATGCACGCAAGTGTGGAAAAACTGGGTGTTGTAGTGGTGCGATGACCGTCCGAGTTGGAGGCCTGCGTCGATTTTTATTTGAATACGTTTCTTGGCCTTCGTATCGGAGAAGGCAAAAAAGCCAGCAATACCCGCTGTGATCGTCTCGCCGCAAGAGTAAGTACTTTGACTCGATGCTGCTCGGCCGCAGCTCGATGTAATCGCGCTGGAGAAGGTTGCTCGGCTTGGTCCCGTAAAACGAGGGACAGTACGGAGGGGGAACTCTCCCCCCTCTAGTTTTGGAGAGACAATGGATGCATTTCAGCACGAATTAGTGGGCACCTGCAATCATGGAGGTCCAGTAGTACTTATTTTTGGTAAAGGTTGGAGAGTTGCCATCGCCGCGCGGTGGCCGGTGGATCCGGTGTGTGAGATCACACATAAATTTAATTGTAGATCTGCAGCTTCATCTGGGATAAAGATAGCGCTATTTTCAGTCTTCTATAAGCCGTCGGCGATTTATTGGACAAGTTAGGCGGGCGAAGAGCAGTCTGCTGATGTTGGTAGATTTCTTCTCCGGTCAGCCACTCAAAGTTGGGCGCCGACAAAGACGGGAGTGCGGGGAGGTGCACAAGTCGACGGATTGTCGGAACCGGAGCTGACCAGCGACCGAGCATATCTGCCCAAACGTTTTATCACTTTTGATTTGGATGCAAGTGTAGTTATAGGTAGATAGAAACTTCTACTGCCCGGCGTAAAAATTTCCGCACGGTTGTGTGGCTGATATCCGTGACGAAAAACGTCGGGTAGAAGATGTAGATTATGTTGTTATGATCAGTATAGAGATCAAAAATTTGGGGATCTGCGACAATAAAGTGCTTCCGGTCGAGCGTTGACATAGCAGAAAACGATTCTTTCGAGAACTGATCAGCCAAGTTACGTCTTGTTGAACCGCCCCGAGAGAAAGGAGAGAGGTTCATGGTGCTCATCAGAGTGCATGCGCGTTAAATCAGACTAATGAATCTGCTTTACGATCCTCGACCAGAAGATGTCCGATGAATCCGTGTAAACTCACAGGCGCGTGTTGTGGTGTAAGCCCAAGACACTGTCGAACCGTGAGATGAGATCAAATGCAGTAGAGCGCGGGGGTGAGCCAGAAAACGTGTACTTTCGTACTCTTTTGATTGCCAGAGAGGGTGAGGCTGGTCTGACGTAGATGAACCCGAGAGGAAATCAATTACCGCTAGGACAGAGGGCCTTATACACACTTGTAGTGTCAAGTCGGCAACTTCGTGGGCCGAGAAGGTGCCGGTGGTTCCGGATCTTTAGACACAGGGAAAAGAAGGGCAGTGGTGACTTGTATAGAGACGCCCAGGCGTAGTATTATTGAGACTTGGACCGTGTCCGGTGTTGCCAATAACTTCCGCGCGACGAGGCAGATGAACCAGCGATACTATAGGGTCGCTAAGCGGGGGTACCTGAAAATACGAAGCAACACTTGGGGAATTGATAAGGGCTCGGGTTGTAAGGACGGCTTATCGGGAAGAGGGTGCCGAGTATCCGGAAGGGATTCGCTTGAACGAACGTCCCAACCCAAACGTGGGATAGTTGAACAATGCGGGTGCTCCGCGGGGAGCGGCCGTTGGTCCTTTCACGCGGGTAGTTAATCCACGTGAGCGGTCTTGACGAAGGCGGGCCGGAGGGTGATACCGGAAGGCTGTCTAAGACACGTGGGTCACTTTCCTGGGGACCAGGGCGAGAGTCAAAGAGCTTGAACCGTACAACGGGAATCCGAAAAGTGGAAAACACACGAGAGACCAGAAGCTCTCGTTGAGGTGAGACAAAAGGTGGCGGATTATTTCCGAGGAGTTGGCGCGCTCCGCGCCGACTAAATACTATTCGCCAACGCGGTACTCTGCTACCGTATTCATCGGGTAAGTGGGAATTTACCGCCTAAAACGGATAAAGTCCAATCCACTGGAGGATTTTTTACCTCACCGAGGTGCAACCTCCGCTGGCCGACTAAATACCACAAATGGTGGCGGCGGGCACTAAATTACTACCGCGAATCACGGAAATTAAAAACTAAAATAGGAAACGAGTGCCGTGCAGCGGATGACGGTACAGCAGTGTACGTACAGTGCCGTGCGGTGGATGACGGTACAGAAGTGAACGTACGGTGCCGTGCGGCGGATGAAGGTACAGCAGTGCACGTACAGTGCTGTGCGGCGGATGAAGATACAGAAGTGAACTTAAATTGAGGTGGGGGCCGCACTGTACGGTAGGGTACAATGGGAACCGGGGAGTTCGGAACGAAAAAACAGAAAATCCGTAAATACGAAAAAGCCGTATTTCACGACACCTGTCCCTCCCACCTGTCCCTCCCTCTGCGCTGCAATTTTCAACCTCGTTAACCCCTAGTAGATTTTTAGTGGTTCTTTTGGAACTCTTTCGCTTCTTACGAACACCCATACACATTGCCTGTGCGTGTGAAGAACGCGAGCAAAAAGATCAGGACGATCTGTCGGTTTCTGGCCTTCCTTGAGCTCGAGCACAATCTCGGGCCACCTCGGGTTGCATGTGATCGTCACAAACGCGTCTGAGTGCCCGATCTGTGTGGTAACGGCCAACATATCGTGTAAAACTTGCCGCATGTAACGATCACCGCCGACAAACGTTGAAGGTAGTACAAACAAACGGCCGGTCCTCACCGCGTTCATCTCATCGTTCATCCCCGCGGAGTCGCCGAGCTCTCGAATTGTAGTGTAGTCTTCGGTTCTGAGCTTTCCCTGGTTCAAACGAACTAACAGAAGTATGTCTGCCTCGTCCTTCACATACTGATCGACCCAGTACTGTTGGCTTAGACGCCCTGAAAACAGCAGCGGGTTGCACTCATCGTCACGAGCAAACAGCATCCACGAGTAGAAATGCTTTGGTTTCACCTTACGACCGTTCCTCCTCGTCTCCGCATCAGCTTGCTGTTCCTCCTTATCGCTTAAATCGTCGTCCTGCTAATCCTCATTAACTACCACTGTCTCAACTGCAGGAGTCGGGTTTCCTGTTGTTTGTGCGTGTTGCTGCACTGCAGGCTGTATTTCATCCTGCGCCTCCTCAACAAAAGCGCTCTCCCCGTCGTTCTCTGTGACCTGTGGTGGCGGGTTCTGGACGTCGACAGAAGTACGTTCAACACCCTGCTCATTCTCTTCCGTTGAAGGGCCCATTCTAAGCCCGCTATTCCATCCATCGCGTCCATCTGGAAACAGTAGCACATGCGGGGTAGGGTCGTACGAACGGTGGTTCCACGGCACGGTGTCCAACCTTTCGTTTCCGTTACTGTTGACAGTACCTCGATGCGGGGCTGCAAGTGGCGTGAGAACAGAAAATCCCTTCTACTGTATTTTCCCCCCTTTACAGGAGAGCTTCCCTGCGGGCCTTTTATGAACCGCAGAAATTATCTTCAGCTCCTCATCCCACGGACGTTATGTGTTATGACTTTTTTGGCAATTTGGAATTCTTGCCAACTCCTCCCTTCATATCGTCCCTTATTTCACGCCTTCCACTTACCTACTTCTGATGATACTGCCGCACTAGCTCTATTCCGGCCAGCCCCAGACACGTCGGTCTGCGTTTCTCCGCGCGTAATCCTCGACCTCATTTTACATAGGTATGAACCTGCCTCCCCATTTATTTTTACTTTCTTTCTACCTCTGCCTGCGTCTACTTCGCAGGGACCCCCTTTTCCGCATTTTTCAGATCGCTGATAAATTAATTCCTAACAATCCAACCGCACTGCGCTCTCCTCCTTCCCCTTTCGCACAGCATTTAGTCGGCGATCAGTTCCTATCGCTCATTGTCTGGGAGGCGTTCCAGTTGCCGGACGATTTACGCCACCAACCATCCCAACCGTCACGCGTTGCCGGTTCCGGCCGCGCTGCGAGCCGAATACAACCTGCCGACCACGCCCCCCTCGCGGTTCTCTTCCGCGTCTGCGCAGACTAGTCAGGCGGGTGATTCGAAGTCTTCGCAAATTTACGCGATGTGTCGGCCCCTCTTGCTCCGTTTTCCATGGCTTCGTGTCGCATCGCTGCGCCAGGGCCCCTTCAAGCCCCCAGCTTTTGGCTGCAAGGTCGATGGAAGGTGCCGCAAAGTTTCCAACCCTGCCATACCGTGGACTACTCCTATGCCGGCGACTGGGAATGCGCCGCCGGTCGTGTCGGTTTGCCCGCATGCGCCGTAGTCCGCACTTTTTTCAACCACGCATCTCCCCGATCGCCTAGTCTGCGAGGCAGAGGGTAATCATACTGGTTTTGCGCAAGACCCCAGTCCTGCTTCCAATACCCCTTGCAAGCAGCCTGACGCCGCATCCCTCGCGAAGGTAAGGGCGCAGCCCGTGGCCGTCCGAGCCCGTCGTGCACCTCCGCCCCCTCTTCGCGACCGTCTTTCGCCTCTTCTCTCCCCTCTTCGAGACCATTGTTCTCCTTCTCCCCCTCTTCGCGAGCTTCGCTCGCCTCCGTCTCCATTTTAGTACCCGTCGTGCTCGTGCCCGTCCCATTTCTAACGCCCCATCTCTGCTGTTCGGCCCGAAGTGTCCCAAAGGCCATAAAACCCTGGCTTACAGACTCCTCAGTCGTCTTTTATTAGCTTTTGAGCTGATTCCTATCCACTACACCACTGTAGAGGATATCACAATAGATTCCAGTAATCTTCCAAATAATGCTTCCAAATACCAGATTTTAGGACTTCAGTATCCTTCAGATCAGCTGACGGCCTCTCATATACCTAATGAGATGTAGCCAGCTAGCCGAGGCAATACTGCAGACTCGGATAGTGTAATACAAACAATTGTGGTGACGGTTCCGCGTAACGGTGCTGTTGAATATCAAATTAATGGTGCGTCACACGACTCACCATTATCTCCATGTCTTGTATCAGAAAGAGATGAACCCATAAAAAGTTTCCC
>JAVCKV010099953.1:6156-20430 GCA_032274145.1 Herpochondria borealis | reverse complement strand
ATCGTGTACGCATTAGATGCAAACTACACGCACAGCCATAACGACCTGTTCGTAGTTCAACCTGACATACACCAACAATGAGCGTCAAATGGACGTGTCTCCTAATCGAGCCGTTCTTGTAGGTCAACTGTTACCCTCGTCTATGAGCACCTGTAAACAACACCGTATATTGATAAAACTTGTAGCGCTGCATTTATCCATCAATTTTATTCTCAACGGAAGAAGGAACAGGAGCGACACAGGCTTGTAATTTTTCTACCTCTTTTGAAACCAAGCCCATGAGACAACATTACGCAGCATCTTGTATGGTTCAATTTAGCGAACATTTTGACCGAAAGACGCATACATCTGGATTTCTATACCCTGATAAGTGAAAAATACGTCGTTCAAAGAGGAGTAAGCGCGGTAGAGCTTTGATGGTTAAAACATACCGAGGTAGTTCGCCTTCGACCTGGAGAACCGAGAACCGAGTTAGTCAACAGTAGCTTGGGTGGGTGCGTAGAGCGCCCGATATTACTCAGAGATACCGACTACAAGTTTTGATACAAGAGAACTCCCCATATTTTTCGTAAATGAATGGGGTCTAGAAACAACTTGGCATGCTAAAATACTTCACTAAATGCGTTGTAGATGCTATTATCTTGATCCAATATAATCATGCGCGAAGAGTCTTCACAGCCCTGTATTTTCTTGAAGAAAATACCGGGATTTGACGAGACCTCACGGAAAACTTTTATTAGAGGAAGGAAAGTTGCATTCCTCGAATAAAAATTTCCAGTATTGATAAAACTCCGCACATACGAAGTGGTCGACCAGTAGCCGGAGCAATTGCATGTTAGAGTTGTAAGTTACTACCTAAAACGTCCCATGTGGCTGCGGTCCCACACTATCGCGATGTGTGGCATCTGCCGCAAATGTCTTTCTTCCCTGCATTACATAATTATGTGCAAAGTTCCAGACGCACAAGAGCCCGGAATAGTAGCAGTCGTCAGATTCAATGACAGATACATACACGATGTTGGGATTGAACATGGCATCGTTCGAAAGTGTGTTCCCTTTCTGGAATTTTAACTTTCTTAATATGTGCTTCGAAGACTTCACACGAGTAGCTTTCATCTCCGTCAATCCATCTGAAATATCCGGAGGGTATTCGCGACTTGCGAAGAAGCTCAGAATACCCCTTGTAGTGTCAAAAACACCAATTAAGGAGTATGTGTACAAGAATAGTGCTACAAGAGCACTGTAGTTGGATTAGGTAGCAGTTGATCCCGTGAAAGGGGCCTGGTGGCTTTCTAGAACTGTGCCTACTAGAGTTACGGGGACACAGATACGTTGTAAGGATATCTTACGGACATTATAGTCCCAATGAGAGCGCCGGGAGCTCTTAGAGGTAGCAGGGAAGACATAACACTCTCTGATGCTGAGACGGGGGTGGTAGGGCAGTGGTAGATGGAGGGGAGGTCGTGTCCGCTGGCGAGAGGGGGGAAAAGGGGGAGACGCACTCACCGGCGTCGGGGATGGGGACAGGGTATGCAACGTGGCGCTTAGCTCGCGTCAGGGAGATAGGAAAGGCGAGGGGTAGACGCGCTCACTGGCGTCAAGGACCGGGGGACGAAGGGGGCGTCGCTCTCACTAGAGACGGGAGAAAAAGAAGGAACACAACGCACGGCGCGTTGTGAGACGGAGGAATAAGGTGCACTAGGCGGCGCTACAGCTCGCGAATCGCAGGTAGAGGTGGTAGAGGAGGGGTCGCACTCTGTAGCGATAGGGCGGGACCGGGTGGACGCACTCACAAAAGTCAGGTACGGAGGAGACGGGGGAATACCGGAACGCGTCGCTACAGATCGCGCAGGGAACAGATCCAATGGAAAAGGGACAGGGAAAGTGGACGGAGGACCGGGTAGACAACGCACGCTCGCGTGTTGAGACGGTCCAGGGGGCCGGTTGTGCATCTTACTGGACACAACCGGGGCGCGGAAGACGGCTGGAGCGGGTAGATCCGGGACGCGGCGCTACAGCTCTTGCAGGGAAAGTTCCAGAGAAGGCTGTGTTTATTCGGACGGTTGCGATGAGACGCGAAAATGCGCTTACATAATAAAACGCGAAACGAACACACGTGTAGCCTAACCTACTTTACTCTTGATAAAGCACGACTAATTAGTAGGGGTAGTATCCATATAAAGAGACGTAATTATGATGCCTTCCATACCACACTGTTCTAAGCCAGCTACTGTGTAGGTGAGTATGAGTCACGAGACGGGCTAATATGGATTAGCCCAAGGGAGTAGGATAAGGGAATAGTCCGCCGTAACGGAATTAAATCCTTGAGTACATTAATCTCATTTAGCTACCTGGTCGTCTCAATAGTATGAGTCAGGTAGGCTGTATTGTACTACACCCCTCAAAAGCAGCCATATCAACTGCACTAGTCGCCGCTATGATCGAAGTACTTCAAACCGAACAGCCCTGAAATGTATGAAAAAATGTTTTTAGCTTGTATAGGGACTTGGAATTCACAATCTAAGCGATTTACCACGGCTTTGCTAGGGTCAACATTCGACTCTCCCATGACTGCATGACTGCTCGTGAAACTTTCCGCGCGGTGTAAGCGGGAACAAAGGAACTTCTTCTTTCTATTTTACATAGAATTTGGATTATTTGGGGTCTGTCCGTAACACTCTTTGCAGTTCTTTACAAACTTTTCAGCTTCCATAGAGCTATGTGTGGTTTCCAGTCAAACAAGATACGCGCACAAAACTCCGAGCTCCTGAACTTCATGACGACCTTTTCCAGAGCCTGACAGATTGGTATTCAATCTTTGATAGCGAGGTACGAAGTGTAGGCACATATCAGCTGCTCATATTTACAACAAAAGTCTACCTGAATCCCGAAATGTAGATTAACTCTACACATCGAAACGACCTCCATTTCAGGACTATTTCCGCTTCAGCTCTTAATCATGCCTTTGAACGTTCCATATTTCTCTTTATTGGAGGTGCGCTTCTGCATAACTTGCCGCATCCTGTTTTCAGACCACTTATTTTCAGGCGTATCATTTTGCGATTCCGTCGAGCCACTGGCTGCGAGTGATTTTCTACCGCCATGCTCCCCCGTCGGACGATTGGCATCCCTCCGGACCAAAGATTAGTGGAAGATGTACTCGGATGCTTCAAATTACCTGATAGATTGGCGTTCATCGGCCAAAGAGTTTTTATTCCTCAGTGAAACCACGGAAGAAATCATGAAACATGTCCAGCTCCGCAGAGAATTCATCTGTTTTGATACGATTCACGCCATTTTTGTCAATAAATATACTCTTCCGAAACTTCCGCATCCTCGGTACCTTCTTCAGAAGCCGATGAAACCTCGGCAGAACGAGAAACTGCAGCCTCTTTACGCCTTTTTCTATGTCAGCTGCTTCTTTCTCCTTCTCTCTCTCTTTCTGGCGTTCTTCAGCATCGCCCTTTAGCGCCTCCATGCTTCTGTTAGTATAGCCATCTGCTTGTCATGCTCCTCCTCTACCTCATGTCGGCTTTTTGGCCGCTACATACCGGCTTCGAGACAGGGAGAATCTCCGTTTGTATGGCTTCCCGTCGGGTTCCCGTTCTCGCTTCCCCCTTAACGGCGAGACCATGTTAGGAATTCACGAAATTCGGTGCAACGGATCGTCTATGACTACGCGGCGATTATGTGCCGCTCATTGGTTAAGAATGACGTGGCAGAGAGCGAATCGGTGATCGCACCGGTGATTTTCGATACGAATTACCGGGATGCGTGGAACGCCACGGGTCGGCGCCAGGCGACGCAGAACTTTCATGAGAACTCTAATGAGATGGAAAATCTTGATCATCATCTGGATGCAGCGGAGATGAAGGCTTTTCTTCTTTTTCCTCATTGGCGTCGTGGCCGTGAAAGCGCATGAACTTCTCCTTCTCCATTTCGACAGTGTTGTAAAATATTTCCCATAAGAAGGAAGTATATTTTCTTTTGCAGTTCCCGTGGTAATTGGCATAGTTGCGATCTATGTTCAAGATATCCCACGAATGTTCAACATTTTTATGCAACTCTGGGCTGCGTTTTGATTTTATTTCCATCTGTCTGGATTTACAATAACAGCGAGTTTATGTTATTCGCGCTTATTCGCACCGTAGTCTGCCGTGTGCTTGTTCTTGCATAAGCCTCGCAATATGGAAGTATGTTCCGATTTGATCATTTTGAGTGACAGCGCCCCTTCGGTCTGCGGAATCTCAATGCCAGGTGTGGAAGAATTTGAGGCCTTGGTGACTGAATGCGGGTAGATTTTGTCCTGTAGGTGACAATGTGCGATCGAAGTGTGAATTTATGGGGTAATTGGGCGAATTCATCAACCGCAGTCCTCATACATTGTGAATCTTGAAATTTATCCTTTCCTGGCGTCGGAAAGTTTTTCACCCTCCAGAGGATGAAGATCTTCAAACGGTCACACAAAGTTATTATGAGAGAATGGAGGGTGTAGCACAATTTATAACTCGTACGTTAGGTAGTTACCAGTAGACCAAACTGGCATGTGGTACAGGATAAATTACAGTACGCGGGGTTATTGTACGTCAAAATACAGGTGCACGTAAGTAACCGTGCCAATACTGTACGTACACACAGGTGCACGCACAGTACCGGCACCCTTACTGCACGTACAAACCGGTGCACGTACAGTAGGGCCTACTGTATTCTACCACTTTTCTGTGTGAACGCACACGTACAGGACACGTGTACCATTTAGATGGTACCTTGGAACCGTCGCGGGTACTGAGGGACCCTTTCACGGTGATCCACCCACGCCCTCTGGGGGCGGGCACGTTGAGGCAAATACCAATCTTCTCCGCACGTCCTCAGCCCTCCAGCTTCCAATGCTTAATTTATTTGTTCTACTAATCCCGTCCGGTCGGTGTTTACGAAATTTAGCGGTATGCATTCTAATTTAGAGTGTTTCAGGTAATGATAAAAACTTTTCAGATTTTCTTGTTTTCGTTGAGGTTTCAGTTGTTAAAAAAGCTGGCCGTAGAATCTTGCGCAGAATAATCTAAATTATTTGTGCTTTACTATAATTAAATAGACTCGTGTGCTATGTACGGCATTTCGTTCGATGGAGCACCCACAAATGTATGAATTTTCGAAAATTTCGCGACTTCAATAGTTTATAGTCCCGGTCGTACAGCAAAACACGAAAAATGTTTTATTTCACTGCGTCTGTTTCTACGGGAAACTATTTTAGTAACTCAACCAATGGGAAAAACTGCAATACTGAACCTTTTTCTATAATGTTTGGAAATATTTCATCCTCTCGTCAAAATTGTAATGCAATTGATCTTTATAGCCGATTTCTGCACTATTCATCTTGGTACACGTGGCAGAGGTGCCCAACACAACCAACAAAACCAGCACGATCAACATACACATCAAGCCCGTTAGGAAATGCCCTGATCTGATGCTCTTTTTTGCAACGTGATGAGAATCTGTGACGTCGTGACTGAAACCTTATGTTGACTAATTATTTTACACTGTTCAATTGGCTAGACAATGCCCAGGTTAAACCTCAATGTAGGGTCTCTGTATCCCCCTTCGCCGCACAGACCCTAGTTTGTATACAATGTTTAGATATTTGGTTGTGAATCTTCGTGATTATCAAAAAGGAGGCACCAGACGATCGAAATGCATCGCGAAAAACGAAATCGGTGTATTCTGATTCCGTGAGGAGCTAGATGAAATAGCTTCTTGATGGCATGTATGATTTTCAAGGGTCATTCCGATGCGCTCTGGTGCAATAAAATCATGCTGAGTTTAGCATGTTGAAGAAGTCCCACGATCAGGTGATACAATGATGTTGAAGATGATTTCGCGTTTTCACAGCATATCATGAATTATTCGCGCAACTACTGCCGGAAATTCTTCACCCCTCCGAGCTCGTGCAGAACTTATTTCGTGGTATCCATGACATCACCCGTTGGAGCGTCCAGGGACAGACGAAGTACATTCGCTGGGAATATCGGAACAGCATGATGCTTCTTAGCAATAAAGTCTTCTCTGAGTTCGAAGCGCAGAGGGCCCAAGCTGCTCCTTCCGTCCCCACGCTCTCACCAACCAGCTAGAAAGACCCACTCTCGTACGGTGAGGAACCCGACCATGTTTATGCAAACTGAACCCAGCATGATGTTGGACTCATCCTTGTAGTCCTGGCCACTACTGTACCAGCCATAAGGTGTGATGTACCCTATGAAGTGGTTGACACGACCTTCCAGCTTGGGGAAATTATAGTTTTGACCGACGAGCAGATCGAAGAGGCGACCGGAGAGATTATATCGGAGAACCGTGAATTTATGCATGCCTTTGAAGATGTCCCGGACTTTAGAGAGGCCCAGATTCAGGCGGAAAATTCGGTCATCCCGAACGACTACTGTTACATGAACTGCTGGATTTTTTGCTAGAGTGGCTATCTCACATTCACTTGTCGCTATCTCTCTCCATCTCAGCGCATCTATTTTTAGTAAAAGTACTATATTCACCAGATAGAGGCAATCACTCTCCTGAAGGATTGGTACCAGCAAAAAAGATGCAGTCGATGAAGAGCTCTGGTCCCAAGCCCTCTCTTCGCTTCATTTATCCGTATGGGTATGGCGATGGTCGAAGTGTTCGTGGTTTTGGTCGATATATTGGCCAATTTCGTCTCGCTCGCCCTATCAGCCCATTAATGATAGTCCTCAGAAATCTGGACAGTTTCAAGTGGCCAAAACCCGGACAACCCGACACCTCCATCAAACAAGACAAAATCAGTAGCGTCGTCGGAAAATTGGAGTGGTAGAACCCAAGTAATACGGTGCTTCTGTTGCGCCCAAACATACTCTCTCAGATAAGGGAAATTAACGGTGTAATGAAAAGAATTATATGTGTGCGGAAGTCGAAAGTCATCATGAGTCTCGACCAATCGTAAGTGATAGTTAGTTTAACCCATACCCCTTTAATTCTCTCCCTCTTTCCATGGATGAAGATGATGTTCCACGTAGCTGGTTGATAAGCTTGCAGCAAATGCGACAGAGAAGACGACAACTGATTAAGTCCCAAAGAGAGCCGCAGTTCGTCGTAAGGCCTGGGTTGGTTCATGACGGCAAGTGGTTTCTCAAACCCGAAAGGCAATCAGGTGATACAGGAAGAGATGAGACGAATTAGCAACCAGATGAAATTCCTTCCAAGTTTCTCGTCCTGGAGCGTCAGCATTAGGTTATTTCCGGTTCCATCGGCGTGAAGGAAAAGTTTCAGGTCCCTTTGCCTTTCTACATCGACACAGGATCCAAATATGATGTGATACGGCGCAGCTCCCTCCCAGAGGGATGGAAGAAAGTTATCACAGCAAACGACAACCGTTCCATGCTTTGTGATGTGGGTTTAAATTCGTTGTAAGTGACACACTAGGTCCTTATTGTACGCTTCGGATATGACCTATATCGTGCGGCCTTCCTTTTTTCCAACCACTTGGCGTTCCCCGTCGTGCTGGGGACTCATTTCACCAACTACCATGTCAATTCCATGTAGTGCATCAAAGGGAAGATCGCCTTCACCTCAGACACCGGCCCCATAATTTTCCATGGACGCTTCACGGTCGCCTCTTGGTTTGGCAAATCCAGACAGTGGCGCAACCAATGAACTCTGCCATTTTCTTGAAATTGGTTTCCCCAGTCTCCCAATTCACTTACACCATTCCCAAGGGGAAGAGATGGACGAAGCGTGAACTTTTATTGCGCTCATATATCACGCTCTCTCCTCCGAAATTGAGGCCAAAATGATTTGTCGCGGACGTCCTCGTGACGGCTGTCGAAGGCATCAAAGATTGCTCACCTCAAACATATGTTAATTAAACCACGGTAAGTATTCAAGAGAACAAACCGTGGACAGAGGATATAATACCAGAAACAATGGAAGATATACCGAGGATAGAACATGTCCAAGACGACGCGCCGTATGGTTTATTTGCTGATTAGAAGAATAGTTGGAAGGATCAGATCTACTTAGAAAACCTTTAGAACCCGGCCCTGCGGAAGCGCGTCATGAACATTTTGGAGAATCACGCGTCCGTATTCGAAGGTCGGTTGAGTAACATCAATTCCACTGAGCCTCGCATCTACCTGAAGTCTGTAAAAGGCCCCCTCAGCCTGTATCCGTACCGCTCTGTTCCTGATAAACGGGAGAAGATCCGGTAATAGACCTCGTAAAAGCTGACGGCAGGCTTGATTGAGCTGGCGCAGACGGAAAGGTCCAGCCCGGTGCTGTTGGAACCTAATAAGGACGGCGGCACACAGAGATTCTGTGTCGACTTCAGGCTATTGAATTCTGTGACCGTTCCGGACACGTAACCGTTGCCTCGCATGGACTATTTCAATGTAATTCTAAGCAATTAAAACTTCTTAACGTTGTTGGATGCGCTCTGTGTTTATTGGCAGGTTCCGATTGCAGAGGATGATAAGTACAAGAAGACGTTCAAAATCCACATGGGTACTACCGATGCAGAAGAATGCCCTTTGGTTTTCGGAAAGCACCTTCCACCTTTCAGCGTTCTCTCTACATCGTGATCTCTGGAGTGCGGTGGAAGATGTGCCTTATCTAAATCGGCTGCATCATCTTATCCTCTCAAAACCAAAAGGACCCCTTTGAGAACATGTAACACATCCTATCCCTGCTAGTCGACGCTTTCATCAATCTCAAGCTCAAGAATTGTTTCTTCTTCCAGGAGGAGGTCGATTAATAGGGGTTCCGCATCCTGAGGGGAAAAGCGTCAGGGTATCCCTTAAATTTATTGGATACCCGGACGCTAAGGCCATGAAGGCCATGTGTGGTACTACATTCCCAGTGACCCCTACCCAGATGAAGAGCTTCCTTGGTGTCTGTAATTTTTACCAGCGCTTCTTTAAGGGCTTCGAAAGTACATCTAACCTTTTTATTGATATGCTAAAGAAGTATTTTTTCATTGATTGGGACGACCCAACCGAACCGACGTTATAGAAGCTCAAAACCTTCGATATTTTTTAAGAGGTTTTGAAGAGCCCCCTCCCCCCCTGTGTTATCTCTTCCGGTTCGGGCTCTTCTCTATATGATAGATTGGGATTCCAGAAGTACATTGGCGTGGTCGTCCTTCATAAGAAATATCCGAACAAGCCCACGAAGTGGGCGATGGTTTGGTACTATTCGAAGACCTAGAAAAAGGAGCAGCAAAACTATTCCGCGACAGAGGTAATGCTGCGGTTGTCTGGGCGTTCTTTAAGCTGCTTCCGTACCTATAGGGAACCTATTCATGGTCTGCACGGACCATGCTGCTCTCAAATGGTTGTTCAAGTTGAACGATCCGACTGGACGGCTCATGCGTTGGAGAATCCGACTGATCTAGTTCATATATTAGATCATCTATCTGCTGGGGATCAATCATCAAGTACCGTACGTCATTTCCAGGCTCCCAGGCTACAAAATCACGAAGGATGAAAAAGTGGATGAAAAGATACCCTCGTTCTGTGACCGACTTGAGAATTTGGATGCGATTTTCAATGCGATCAATCGAAGGCAGAAGAAAAGATATCCTCCTGCCAGCTTCTTTGCTCGATCGTGTGATTCTTTTTGCGCAATAACATAAGTTTGACGGACACCCTGGGAAGAATCGCCTTCCAAATCGTTTGCAGCAGTCGTATTACTGGCCTCAAATATCAGCTGATGCGATCAAGACCGTCCGCGAATGCAATTCGTGTGCGAAAAACCGCATCCGAATGTTGAAGCAAATAATGAATATGCGATTGTTCGCAGCGGAGCGTCCATTGCAGGCTTTTTCCATCGACATCGTTGGTACTATGCAAAAGAGAAAGTCGGGTTTCCTCTTCATCCTATTCATCACGGATTGGTTCTCTAAGATGACCAAAAGTCGTTCCTCTCAAGAGGATCGAGAGGTCGGAAGTCGCTTTTGCCTTTTTCAATGATTGCCCAAAACGAACAATCTTTTCTGAAAATGGCTCGCAATTCGTCTCAGCCTTCTTCCTACGAGCCTGCGAGCTTTTGGAGTGCCACAACTTATTGACTACTACGTACCACCCGAAGACCAACGGAAAGACTGAAAGTTTTAGAGTCGTTGACTTCGATGCTCCTTTTTTTCGTTCAGGATCATCCAGCGGATTGTTGTGATTATGCACAAGCTTTATGCTATGCTTACAGCAACGCCATACACCAATCCATCTGGACGATCCCCTTTGATATTTTCTACTGGCGCCCGCCATCCGGATTCACCATCAAACAAACATCGCTTCTATCCAAACATAATCAGGTAACGACGCTCTGTAGTGCAGATTATGTGGAACCGTCGCTGGTGTTCATTTTCAAATAGAAAGCAAGTTTCAACCAGGCCCACCGGAATTAAAAAGCGAACTTCGAAAAGCGACTGCAACGGGTACGGAAAGCTGCAAGTTAATGAACTGTCCTTTCTCGACATCAACGAAGATGCCAAGAAGAGGGAAAATTTCCCATCGGGAAAGTGGCTCGTTCCACGTCCTCTCAGTCAATTAGTATAAAACCCCTGTTATTCAACGCGGCGATGTTACGTAAAGCATCGGCATGTACAAACTCACTCAAGCCCCCGCCAATGCGCCAGTTTTAGTCTCAACGTACGACACAGACTTTGCGACGACGCCGTGTAATAAGTCAGACCAACAACTTTAAGGAGACTCTTCGGAACTTCAAGGCCACTTTTTGTAGTGCTGCAGGTAGCCACTCCCATAGCAGCACACAAGAGGAATGGGCTTGGTAAAGCTAGAGCTTGGGATAGGTTGGGACGCCAGAGGGGACAGCTATCACGGGTGGCAGGACGGATTGTCGGCTTCCTGTGTAGTTTGCGTCCGCGCGGTGGGGCGCAATACCAACCCCCAAACGAATGGGAAACGGAAAGAAAAGGGAAATTTAAGAGAAACAGAAGGACGGGGGGAAATGATTTGTGGGGGGTAGCTCTCGCTATCTCCCTCTCCTTATGGTCCTCCCAACCCCGGCGCTATCCAGGTCGCTTATATAGAGGCTCTGACAGCGCCCAAGGTAGGACTGGTCGGCCAAAACGGCCAAAGGGCAAAAACCCCTAAAACTAACTACACACAGTACCCTTCGAACTTACTTCATCCTTCCATAGCGCCGAGTGCACTAACCTAGACCTCCTAAAATATAGAAGTTTGCCCTAACCGTGAGCCATAGATATAACAGCAGTACCCAGTGAGCGAGCCACAGAACCCAGCCAATCAGTAACCTTGGCACTCCAAAGTGGTAGTGTGGCGAAGTGTAGGAGTCCTACAGTGCCCCAGAATGTGCCCGACCCGAGTGGAGAAGTAGCGAAGTGGCAGCAGACCACGACCACCCAGGATGATCGTACACGTGTCGATTTTCCCGGCGTCGGTTCGCGGCCCCCTTTGCGCCGTACTGCACCTTGGAACATCTGACTTTTGACAATGGTTCAGCAGATTTTAAGTTGGATTAGTACGAATAACGTGGTTCATGGGCCCCTCGTGAAGATTTCCCCGAAGAGAAGGTCTCACGTTACTTTTCTCACCTTGCCGCCGCGCGTCAGCAGCCCGCCTCGCACGATTATGTGCCGTTCATAAACCAGCAAGCAATAAATTTCCCGCGGCATCGCATCTTCGATGGGAGCTTCCAACTATTCCTTGCCTGGTTTAATCACCCTCCCTCCTGGATTCTCCGTTCCTACGTCTCTGACCGTGAGTGCCTCGAATATCTCAGCCGTCTCGCTGACTAAAGCCTCGCCGTTGCTTCGGTCCTCTGGATTCCTCCCCCTTCTGATGAACTCGCCGGTTCGTCTGGTATATAATTAGAGGCTTCATACGAGGCCGCGGTTATGGTTCAGTCGTCGGTTTGATGGCCGGCGAACCAGGGTTCTCTGTGAGCCTCTTTTTCCTTTCTCCTCCCCCCCCCCCCTCCTCCATTTTCTTTTCTTACTTTCATTTTCCCCTTTATAAACAGAGGACCATCTAGCATCGTAGTCGAGCGGCGCGACATGTCTCGCATCATCGGGTATCCTCAAAACTGACGAAGTAACACCATAGTACGAAAGACTGGTGAATCCATTATTCATCGAATGATCATTCATCCTTCGAAAGCCATCCTGCATCGTTTCATAATTCTTCTAACTTCAGTTCGTTATGTGCGCTCGGAAGTCGCGCTGCGAGGCGCTACGTGTGCAGGAACGGTTCCACGAGGTGGTGTGTCGGGCGTGTTCGCCTGTCGGTTCCAAAATTCGCTCCCCGGTTATGGTATCTACAGTAAACCTTAGGCCGTCCGCGCACCCGCATTGTCTTCAAAACCATGTCGGCCGCTACCAATTTTAGGAGACGACAAATCGGCCAAATTTACACTGTTATCCCAAGACCAAAGTTCAACCGGTGAGAGTTGTTCGCGAAGAGGCCTTAACTATCGTGCGCACATTGTTGACTACAATACCTAACGTAATTCTGTGGGCCGCCATCCTCTCCAGTAAATTTCCGCCAAAACGTTTCCCACAGCCGACAGCAAAAGTTTTCTCCTGTATTACAAAAAGCCCTGAACTCGCGCCTTAGTCTCAAGTTCATAACCTCAACCTCTAGCGCCTGCAGCGCCTGTTCTGTTCCTTCTGTAAGCCCTTAGGCGCGCCTTAATTGCGATGTCTCGCAAGCAGCTACAGTTTGGGTTGTGAAAAATTGGATTCCTGCCTTCTACTGGAATTCGGGGCATGCTGTGAAACGTTTTATTTATGCTGTGCTGGTGGATATGCAAGAAGTGAGCGCGAAGAAGAAGCCCCGATTGGTTCTAATAAGAGGCGCCTTCGTCGCCTGGATAAACAACTAGGGTGCCGACGTCTCAAAAGTTTTACAGTTGTTTTGTGCAAAAGTCGGAAGTCCTGCCTCCGACATGAATTGGGGCACATTGTGAAACGTGTCATTTATTTTGTGCTTGTGGCGAGTCTAAAAGTAAGTTCGAAAATGGAACCCGGATTAAGTTAGTAGCAGGTGCCTTCAGTGCCTGGTGAACCACCAGGAAATCCAAAATTGCGAGGAGCATCATGATGGTGTATGTTTTCGGATCAAGGGAGCTTGGTCAAAGTCGCGCGATAGGCGTGATCTCCCTTTCCCATTTTGGCGGTATGAGCTTCCGCGAGACGAAATGTTATCAGGTGTATTCCGCGCCTGAGTTACGGACCGTTCGATACAGTTTGAGGCATGAACGTATGTGATGGGAAAGCATTGCGGTGTTGGACAGGCAGCCAGGCCCGCCCTACCGCAGAGGTAGTAAATCGCGCCTTCTTCCCCACGTTCCTCTTAACTTAGCATACCGGGCCTCTCGTGAAACCTGGCAAGGAGCGCTCAAGTATCCAGTGTGGAACTTTTGGCTGTGGCCTTTTGATGTCGGAAGCATGAGGTCGGACCATAAGTCGCGCCTTGGGTGCGACGTTTCCCTGTTTCTATTATCTCCCTCTCCTCCTATTTCCACTTCACAGACGTACACACTACAATTCACAGGCGTCTGCGACGCCTTGTAACTGCGAGGTTGAGTAACTTGTTATTGTATGTCTTGTTGGTGCTTGTCGGTGCTTTTCGTTTGGTGCGTGCCGTTTGCAATATGGAAAGTGGAATTTGCGCCTTCAGCGCTACATTATATACATTACCCGAAGCGTTTTCTCTAATCTGTGTTTTTGCGTATGCGCGCACGAGGTCAGAACAAGCGCCGAAGGCGACTTGTGTATGAGGATCGATTTTTGTCCACCGTTTTCCCGCGAGATTTTTCACGGGAGGCGCTTTGGCCTCCACGGTAGGCCGCGCGTTCAGTTTCCTGTGCCTGGTTTCTATAAGTTCCGTAACGGTCCGGGAGGATCGGAGGTAGTCGCGTCTCGAGGCGTTACATCCCGATGTGCCCGGTCTTGCACACGGTGCAGCGTTCATGAGGCGGTTGCGTGCGTTGAGTTCGTTGTAAAGGTGATAGTAGGAGCCTGATAAGTCGTGCCTTACGCTCGAAGTGGTTGAGAGACGCGCAGGTTGGAGTGGAGCGGAAGGGGGAGAAGGATGTTAGTGCAGTTGTGCGTCGGGCGGTCGTCTAGGTTATTTGGAATGCCCGTCGCCGTGCCGGTGCCAATTGTAACGGGCGACAGTCAATTTCGGTGACGTAGCCGTAATAGGCGGTTCCGTTGCCCCGCTCGCTCACCGACGAAATCGGTTCCCATCCTGACTTCGTATTTCCGAAGGCGCG
>JAVCKV010099842.1:0-20430 GCA_032274145.1 Herpochondria borealis | reverse complement strand
CTCGGTAAAACTACAATTTCAGGAAACCAGTCATTCTCGTTGGATTTCCAGTTTATGGACAATTTGGTAAGTGACCCAGGGCATGGTAGCACGCGTCGCACTCTGCAAATTCTTCTGATGAGCGGTTTCTACTGATACGACATGTAACTGATGCATGATTATGAATCAACGAATAAATAAAATATATCGGAATGTTCTCTCGACGCTTTTAGCTAGGAAGAGTCCGAGCGACCAACAACTATTTGATAGATGCCTCGCGAAAATGCTTCGTTACTTAGAGGGCCGCACCCTATTTGTGATTTGCAGGCTTCCAGATTGAAAGCCTTGAAAACGCACTGGGCTCTAATCCTTGCATACTACCTTCACGTGAAGGTCGCTGTGAGGGACCCAGGCAAAAGGGGCTCACTCACTCACCCAAGACACATGTGTGGCTTGTAACTGATGGGCTTACTGTAATCTCCTGAGGACCATATACGTACCCTCGTCAAGACAAATCCCATCTCCTACTAGAGCATGGAGCAAACGAAACCACCAGTAGTTGCTTTGGATGCGGTTGGACGACACGATGTGTTGTGCGCCAATGGATATAGTTCGCATCACGGAAACACGATCTATCGTGGTTTGATCACAAAACACGCTCCTCGTTACAATGAGGGAGGTGCGAAACCAGACATCATAAAGAACGAGATCGTCAATCGAATTCTGGGCACTATTCACGGACTCGGTGGGCGATTTTTGACTGTCGATTATACGAGTGGAGAGGCGAGCGAGAGCCCCGACGTTTGCACAAGACTGAAGGTGAGACGAGCTCTTGCTAAGGAAAAGCGTAAGAAGAGTTACGTCAAGTTTAAGCATTCAAGGACATCATTGGTCCCATCCAGTGCAAGATCAGCAAGTCCTACTACTACTACTACCCCCACAGCTGCTATCCCAGATTGTCGCGGCTCTCTCCTAGAGGACAAAAGGAACAACACATGGTGGGCAACTGCCGCCGCTTCTGGAGTTGAACCACCAACACTTGAACCAGCAGCCACCCCCGCCAATACTGCTGGGCCTCCTGGGGACACTACTCGACAAAAACGCCCAGCTCCTACTAGCATGAAGCCATCAGCACTCGATTGGGTCAAGGTTGGACGATACGATGTGTTGCCAAAGAACAAGTGGTCTTCGAATACGAAATATCATGGAAACGCGTTCTATCAGTGTTTGATCGCGAAGCACGCCCCTCGTTACAATGCGAAGGAAGATGAGAAGCAGGGCATCATTAAAAAGGACGAGATTGTCGATCGAATTCTGGGCACTATTCACGGACTCGGTGGACGATTTCTGGTTGTCGATAATAAGAATAGAGAGGTGAGCGAGAACCCCCACGCGTACACCAGAATGAAGGTGAAACGAGATCTTGCAAAGGAGAAGAAGCAAAAGAAGAGTTCCGTCAAGTCTCAGAATGCGAGGAAACCAGCAAGTAGATCTACTACCACCACAAATACTACCCCAAAGTGTCGTGACTCTCTCCGACATGACAGAGGAAACAGCACACGAGCAACTACTGCCGCCGCTAGCGATGAGCCTCCTAATGAGTTGCTTCACGCAGTGAAAGACGACAGCAGGAGCACTGTGGAACAACAGCGCCCTTGCTCTACCGGTATTGTTGAAGACTCGGAAAAGGAATCACCAGTGATGGTTCGATCGTCTGATGTGTTGAGGGTGAGACAAGCGCTCATCTCGGAGAGCTGCCCTCTTGTGAAAGAATCGAAAAAGCGAACGGCTCTCAACGTTGATCTCCAAGGCGCCTCTCCCACGCCACTGTTGGTTGACATGGCAAAGCAACAGCCACTTTCTAGACTAAAACCGCAACAGGCGCAGCTGGAACGAATGACACCCTCTTGGCTGGTACAGTTCGGACTCGAGATGGTCGAAATGGAAAGAAATCAGCAACCGTTTCCCCAACCCGTTGCTCCACCGACGCCCCACCCTGGTTGTCGGCCTCCTCCGACATTAAGCAGCAACACACCGTCCTCGGCCTTGTTCAGCAAGGTGCTTCTCGGCGAACGCTTGAATATCCACGCTGCGAGTCCCCAGAAGAGCAACGTAAAGTCCATGCTCTGGAACGACAATGGCGATGAAGAGTATCGAGGAAGAATGCGAAAAGACGGCACAGCCGAACGTGATATTGCCATCTTTGTGAGCAATAAGTAGCCTTGACTGACTCACTCGGTTAGGAACAGAGCTACATTCCAAGCCACGATGTTCCGACAGTGCGAAGTAGCCGAGGCTGGCAGTTTTGAGCCGAAGGACAAGCTCGAACTTTGTTATGACACGAAGTTCGAAGAAGAGTTTGTTGGGACTTGCTCACTTGCCTCTACAGTAACTATTCTCTAAGCTATACTTCCGCTGGATTCGTTTTCCCCCTCCAACACTGTCCAGTACCTACCATCGCGAAAGTAGATTTCGCCTTGTGCGATTGCCTTTTCGACTCCCTTCAATCCCTCGGGCTCATCTTCGTAGAACAGAGACACAACAGTCACGGCAGAAGAACCAAGGGGAAACGTTTCATGACTGACGGAATTGAACGAAATCTTGGTCTTAGTTGGAACTTCGAGTGCCAACACCATTTGCTCAGTCGCTTGCGAGACTTCCAACACTTGGGCATCGTCGCCTCCGCAAAAGTTGATGACGAGACGCGCCGTTTGCATGGCTGTTCCAGTCCCAATCAGCGCATCTTTGACAGCAGCTAGTGGCGCCAGCCTAATTTCTTCTGTTGATCCTTCTCCTGGATCCGAATACAGTTCCGTACCCGATCCTGTACACAGAATCTTACCACCTAAATCGCCAAGAGCTTTTAGTACCACCGATTCTTGCACAGCCTCGATCGATTTGTGGCGAATTAAGGCGTCTAAATATGGTTCAGCCGTGCCGGGTTTGTGTTTGATGGTTCCCGTAACCTTGACTACCGATTCTTCTGCCAACCGAACACCTCCCCGACCATCGTCTCCATCGAAATCACTGTCTTCCGCTGTGATAAGATCATTTAAGCGGAAACTATTCCGACCGATCCTCGTGGTAGACGCTGCTTGAAAACACTCGGTAACAACACGCAGGTGGAGCAGAGTGCAAAGCATCAGCATCATGTTGTTTGTTTTGTGGCAACAGAAGGCGATGCACACTCAAGACACGTGGAAGTGCTTGATGTATCGTGCATTGTGTATAAACTACCAAGGAAAAATGGCCCACCCAATTTTAACACGTCGCAATAAAATGGCGGAACCACTGATTGGCCTGGTAGACCCCCAAAACAGAGCCAAGGCCACGCACCTCTTGCTTCACGACGGGCTTTTCGCGGCTTCTCGAGGCGGTGCACCTGGAGATTACCCAGCCACACTGCTGTTGGCGCTGTGACTCTTAAACGACTATACCGTTACCAGGGTATATAGAGCTCGACAGCACCAGAAGCTTCACAACCCCCGCCGGCACTCATTGTCTAGCGGTACAATAACCGCACAGAACGCGTGTGGCAGTCTGGCAGAGAGGTTTGATGACAAGGCGCTTTGCGCGGCCTTGAGTGACAGTGTCTATCCAAGCTATGACCATCAGGCGATTCAAAATGCAAGAAGGTACAGTACAGTAAAATAGAAAATACCAGCATCTTTCGAAGAAGTTCTTACTTTTTCCTCGACCATAGTGAAAGAATTCATTTTTGATCCTGTGAAAGATCTCTGAGAACTTTATCACAAAACAAAAGTTCTTTTTGGATCTTCGGCTTCAACTCAAACCGCGTCTCTTTACGATCAGCAGCCACTACAAGTCATGACTGGAAGAAGCATGATGAGATCTTTTGTGCTGGGCTGTCTTCTGAGCCTAGCTTATGGATATGCTTTGACGTCGCCATTGTTTGTTCAGAAGAGGGTTAATGGCAGTCCACCACCCACTGTTCTGTACGCATCACCACAAACGGTTCCTCCTACAGAGGGTCCTACGGAGAGAAACCAATTGGCGTCAGACCCTACTTTACTCAAGGATGTACAGCATCTGACAGCACCCCTTACACCAAGTCTTGATCACGTTGAAACGTCGCTGCTCCCTTCGTCGTATGAGTCTGATAACTCGGTGTATATATTTCCATTGGTAATCACCCCAAAGAAATATACTTGCAGTTTCTGCCTACGAATGTTCATGGAGAAGAACCGTGAGTGGATCGATTCACAGATTCTCAAGTATGGAGCTGTTCTATTCAGAGGATTTGACATTGACTCAGCCAAAGAAGTAGAGGCAGACATTCGAGCTCTGGAGCCCAACTTGAACAATGAGTATCGCGGTACATCTCCCAGAAATACGCAGGGCGGAAGCGATTTCGTATTCTCTGCAGCGGAGGTACCATCTCACTATCCCATTGCTCAGCACCTGGAAATGAGCTTCTTGCCAGCGCCACCTCGTCGACTCTTCTTCAGTGCACTGCAAGCCCCAAGTGGTAAAAAGGGGGGCGAGACTGCATTGACAGACTTTCGCAAGGTCTATCGCGATGTTCCGGAGAAACTCCGCAACAAGCTTGCCAAGAAGAAGCTCCGATACACTCGGACTCACTTTAGGAAAGGAACCCCTTCATTCTTGACAACGGACGTGGCCGCCCTCAAGAGTTGGTCAGAGCTCTTTGACACCGACGACAAGAAGGAAATCGAACAAATTGCAGCGAAAGAAAATTTGCCAATGCGATGGGAAGGCAGAAACAACGATACCTTCGTGTCTGAGTACACCTCGGAACCATTCCAATTCCACCCTCAGACGAAAGAACCTGTGTGGTTCAACCACGCCCAAGTCTTTCACTGGAGCACATTCCCAGCAGAGCTCATGCATGCTTTCCGACGAACCAAGGACTTGCGATATTTGTTTCGATCTGTAACGACATTCGTAGTTAGTTTCTTCACCTATGTCCTTATGCGGAAAAAGATGGCACTTCATGTTACGTTTGGAGATGGTGAACCAATCTCGTTTGGTGAAATGAGTCAAATCAGAAAGGCAATCCACAAGAATATGGTGTTCAATCAATGGAAGAATGGTGATCTCCTCATGATTGATAACTTTTCGACATCGCACGGACGGGAGCCGACATACGACAAGGGTCGCAAGATTGTTGTGGCGTGGTCGGATCCTCTTCAGAAATCAAACGACCCTGTTTATGGAGCAGCTTAAATGATAGGCCTCTATAGTAAGAAGAGAAGTTGCCTACTGCGGAACTGGAGCTGCAGCCTTCTGTTGGTTCCCTAAGCCAGAATTTGTTTCCATTGCAACCGAGCACAAGTGCATTTGCGGAAGAAGTGTTCAATCGAAGTCTTGATGGCAGGCAATTAATCTTTCCAGACGGACGTCGTCGTGCTGTGGACTTCGACGCCGTCAAGGCCCATTTACCCATTGCCGTGGAGTTTTTGTACAATGGACGGATGAACTCAATTGCCTGTTCCCAGTGTAGGACTTGGGAGAGTAGTGTGGCTATCAATGAATCTGTCATTGTAGACAGTGTCATCAATGCCTTCATTCATTCGAACGCAGTGTCAACATTGGTAACGAATAAAGAGAAGCAGGTTATGGGAGCTGTGTATTTGCAACGATTATTTTCCAACACGGTCATGACGATGAGTTTGACTTGCCAGAAGACGATGTGGAGTTGGAAAGGCTATACCGGTATGCCATAGGATTGAATTTGCCGGGCACACTCAAAGAATGCTTGATACTGGGCTTATTACTGTCACGGTCTGGCGTCGTACATTCTATCTAGACACATTTCTGACATTGCTACTGCATGACTTCAACAGTGGTGCTTACGACAGTAGCAAGATACAACGACAGTGGACATATTTTCATGTCCATCATCATCGATCATGATGCTCTCGCTTTTGCTTATTCTTGGCCTCCTTCTTGGAGCTGTTTGTAGGTCTACTAATGAGAAACCGCCCAACTTCGTTCTCTTATTCATGGATGACTTGGGCTATGGCGATTTAGGATTTACAGGCCATCCCACAACATCCACTCCCAACCTCAATAAATTGGCTTGGAACGGCAAGATTCTAACGACTTGGTACTCCGGATGCAACGTGTGCAGTGGATCTCGGGCGTCCCTCATGACAGGACGTCAATTTCCTCGTACGGGGGTGCCTGGAGTCTTTCGACCAACGACCAGAGATGGACTGAATACCAATGAAACCACCATTGCAGAGCAGCTCAAGAAGAAGGGTTATGCGACTGCCATTGTGGGCAAGTGGCATTTGGGGCAACGTCAAGTCTACTTACCAGCCAATCGCGGCTTTGATTACTATCTAGGAATACCGTATTCAGATGATATGGGAGACGGTATTGCTAGTACTTGTCCTGCAGAGGAGGAGGGTGATGGCCACGGTTTCACGACCAACAAGAAGGAACAAGAATCATCAGGAGCAACGACGTCTGCAGGATGGTCGAAAGAGCAATACGAGGCGCTGGGGCTCTTGAATGCAGTAAATCATAACTCTATCGAGCAAGGAGACGACAACGATGCTGACCCCGCTGCCAAGTTCCTCCCCCTCGTCTACCAAGAGTTGAATCAAACTCACATTTTGGAACAACCACTTGACTTTACGACTTTGGCTCAAAAGTACAACGACTTTGCCATGAAGTTTCTGGAGACTCACCAAGACGATCCCTTCTTTTTGTATATGCCCTTTAGTCATGTTCACACCACATCTCGATCGCAGCCGGATCGACAATACGCAGGATGCAGTCACAAGAAGACGACGCGTCGAGGCCCCTTTGGAGACGCCTTGGCCGAGTCGGATTGGATAATCGGCAATATGGTGGACAAGCTCCAAGAACTTGGTTTGGAGGAGAACACGTTGATTCTCTTTACATCCGACAATGGTCCGTGGCTGGTGCAATCGGCATCTGGTGGCAGTGAAGGATTGTTCACAGGGCGCAGCTCTGGTTATTGGGATACGGGCAAGGGATCCAATTGGGAAGGAGGTATCCGTGAACCAGCCTTTGCGTACTGGAAAGGGAAGATTGAACCATTTAGTCGTTCCGCTGAGATTATCAGTTCCATGGATGTCTTTCCAACACTTTCCAAACTGGCTGGCATCGACCTGCCCTCGGACCGAGTTTTTGATGGACGAGATGCCGCCGACGTCTTGCTCAAGGATGGCGGCAAGTCAAAACATGATTTTCTCTTCTTTTATGGCACCTGCAACCCTGGCAGTTCCTATTCGGTGACTGCGGTTCGTCACGGTCCCTATAAAGCGCATTGGTGCACAGCACCTGGCTTAGGTCAAAGTTCTGACAAGAACCTTACCAAACACTACGATCCTCCGCTCTTATTCAATGTCGAAGTCGATCCATCTGAAGCTATCCCCCTGAATGCGAAAAACGAGAATCCAACTAAACCAGACGAATTGGCTGCCATGAAGCAAATCCAAAGGGCATTTGCCATGGAAAAGGCCACGTTCGAGTTTGGAACTATAATCCCTGTGCCAGATGGCCCAAAGGAAGGACCCAATCAGTACGGAGTTTGTTGTGATCGGTCCAAAGGATGCAACTGCATCAATAGCCCAATGGAGCAGCAGAATGTGGGAATATTCAACCTTGGCACTCGAGCGCACCACGACAGGTATCATTCAGCGTTGGGTGAAGAAGAGCCATCACCTCCCAGGACCCGTGCTCAAGTGGTGCTACAAGAAGGGAATTTGGATCACTAGAGCACGGAATGCCAACTCCACAGTGGTTAGATTGTAAGCTTTCATTTGTACTGAGTGCAGCGGTCGCCTACTAATAGGAGTTGAAGGGCGTTCGTGTCGTGAGCTATTCGAAGTGGGTATGGGCCTCACCGTCGCCAAAAATCACCTCCAAGTGCATGCAGTGGTTAATCTTGAAGTCGTCGTTCGAGTCTCTTGTATACACCGACTGTCACCTCCAGCAAGCACGCATAATACCCTTTGACACCTCAGCTTATCTCTAGCAGTAGTGACCTTCAGGGTCAAACAGTGACGCATTGCCGGTTTATGGGAGAAAGCTGATCGCGAAGTTCGAAGCAGATGTGGCTCCCCTTAGCCTAAAAGTAGCTAGATGGGAAATGCGTAGCATCCATATACGTCCCACGAAGGGAGTTGTTCAAAGACAGAAAAAACTGCTATGGGGCATAAGGCCTATGATGGGGCATCTTCATGATGCACCAAACGATATCGAAAGACGCTGCCAGACGCCGGAAAAAGGTAGGGAACGTTCTTTCTTCAACAAAATGTAACAAAACTTAAAATATCTCAGTGTTTAGACCCACTACAGGTGGTGTCTCTAATACCCTATTTCAAAAACGTGTGTTTGGATCTCACAAGCTGTGGGACCACTCGTCTGCTTCTTCTTATCCTTTCTCGTAATCTGTCGCTTGTTGCGAGTCGAGATCTTCCTGCTTTCGCTCTGACTTAAAATGATCTTGCCGCAAGAATCGCGTCGGCGCCATCCTGGGCTATCGGTGACGTTGAACCTGCCTCGTCATTGTTAATGTTCTCTGGTCCACCAGCACCTTGCCCCGCTCGGAGGAAGGCGATCAACAAAGCTCCATCCTCATCATCCACGGCCGCCGACCCGGCTGATTCTCTGCTGGCAGACGGAAGAATATCCTTCATATCAACATACAAAGGAGCCGAATCGTTATCTGCACCACGTGGAGGCAATCCCTTATCGGCCTGTGTCAAGCCCAAGTGCGAGTCAGGAAGGGGTTTGTTGGGAAACGGTAATGTAGGAGGCGAGAAGACGAAATTCTCTGGTCCACCACATCGGCCTGCTCTGAAGGACGCAATTAACGATGCTCCATCTTCGTCGTTCATGACAGTAGAACCGCCCGATTCTGTGGTAGATCCGTTGCTGTCAGAGGAAAGATCCATATCATTGGCCACCGAGTCACCTCCTCGACTACGTTCAATTTCATCAATATCAGTTCTCGCCTCTCTCCAATGACTGATCAACAAAGCCTCGTCGTCTCCGTCATCATTGGTTCTCTCTAGTGCCAGGAGGTGGTTGTTCTCCTGGTACGCGACGACTTCTTCCATCTCCCCGTCGTCATTCGTTCTCTCCAGTGTAAGGTTGTGGTGGTTCTCCTGGAATGCGACAACTTCTTCAATCTCCCCGTCCTCATTCGTTCTCTCCAGTGCCAGGAAATGGTTCTCCTGGGGCGCGGTGACTTCTTCCATCTCGTCTATCTGCGGCTCCACAGTATTGACGTCTACCTTGACGTCATCAGTCTTGGTGCTTTCCATCGAAGCAACTTCTTCCACCTCATCATGCTGCTCAGTGGTGAGAACGTCCTCTGATTGGTCCCTTGCTGAAGGAGAGAGGAAGTGACTAACCAAAAAGTCATCCACATCTTCCTCGTCGTCATCCTCTTCTTCCTCCTTCTTTGTCTCAACCGTGAGTAGGTGGGGGTTCTCCAGAGGAGTGGCATCTTCCACCTCATCAGGAACTTCCTCGGCGGCCTCGCAGCTATTGACTGGTGGAGCACCTTCGTTAATCTCGTGCAGCTCAAAGGTGAGAGCGTGCTCTGCGTTGTCGTCTCGCTCGATAGGAAGGTCATCTTGTACTTCGTCGACCACAAGAACCACTGTTTCCGTCTTCTCGTGTTGCTCAGCTGGAGAAGCTTTTCCGGTGTCTTCATCTTGTTTGACTGTGGGGACTTGTGCTTCTCCGTCCCCATGATCAAGCGGATCAGCTTCCTTGGAATACTCAACGGAAACGATTTCTTCGATCTCTTCGTCATGCCGTTGGATCTCCGAGACTGCTTCTGGCTCATGCGAGTAGGTCGAGTAGACTTCTTCCTCTTCGTTGTTAGACTCTTCGTCGGACTCCTTAGATGCTTCTTCTTCTTCTTTCTTGACAGAAGTGGTCTCAAGTTCATTGGCTGCTGATTCCTCGTCGTTCTCGTCTTGAGAAGGGAAAAGAAAGAAAGTGGCGGTGGCTTTGGTGGGAGAGGTATCATCTGCGCACTCGGGCTCTGTCTCAACAGGAGGATCACAAGGTTCGACCACCCGCTCCTCGGGAATGTTGAAGGCTTGAACGGCTTCTTCAGTCAGTTGATTGTGAAGAATTGGTTGTCCGCGGTGAATATGAACTTCTTCCACAGCCGGAGGATTCTCCGCTGCCACTGGACATTCAGGGATCACTGCTTCTTCGACTTCCTCATTCTGCTCGATCGTAAGAGCTTCCACTTTTCCCCCAGCATGATCAAATGGAAGAACTTTGTTTGCCTTGTCCTGCTGTGAGATCACCAAGACTGCTTCAGACTCATTGACGTAGGCCCGATGAACTTCGTCAACAGGTTCAGCTTCTTCATCGGATTCATCAGATTCCACAACTTGATTCTGCGTGTATCTGTCCTGAGTTTGATCTTCTTCAACAGGTTCAGCTTCTTCGTTGGTTTCATCATACTCCACGACTTGGTTCTGCGTGTATCTGTCCTTAGTTTTATCTTCTTCAACAGGCTCAGCTTCTTCGTTGGATTCATCGGACTCCACAACTTGATTCTGCGTGTATCTGTCCTGGGCTTGATCCTCGCCATCGTCGTGCGATTTATCATCGTTTTCATCCTGGGAAGGAAAAAGAAAGACTGTGGCCTTGACTGGAACATCCTCCACTGAGTTGGCATCCGTCGCTGCTCGAGTACTGTGTGCCACCATCTGCTCTGCCGGAGTGAGGAGGACTTCATGGCCACCTTCTTCAGGCTGCTCCGTTAGATGGGCTGATGGTTCGTTCTCAACACGAGCTTCTTTCGAGACTGCCTCGCCGAGAATATGAACTTCTTCCACAACTGGAGGACACTCAGGTGCCACTGGGCATTCGGGGATCGCTGTTTCTTCGACTTCCTCACCCTGCTCGATCGCAAGGGCTTCCACTTTTCCCTCAGCATGATCAAATGCAAGAACTTCGTTTGCCATGACCTGCTGTGAGATCACCAAGACTGCTTCAGACTCGTCAACGTAGGCTCGATGAACTTCTTCAACAGCTTCAGCTTCTTCGTCGGATTCAACCCCTTCTACAACTTGATTCTCTGTGTATCTGCCCTGAGTTTGGTCCTCGCCATCCTTTTCATCCTGAGAAGGAAAAAGAAAGACTGTAGCCTTGACTGGAACATCCTCCGCTGAGATATCCTCCGTCTCTGTACGAGCACTGCGTGCCACCATCTTCTCTGCCGGAGTGAGGAGGACTTCATGGCCATCTTCAGGCTGTTCCGTTAGATGGGTCGATGGTTCGTTCTCAACATGAGCTTCTTCTTTCGAGACTGCCTTGCCGAGAATATGAACTTCTTCCACAACTTTAGGACACTCAGGTGCCACCGAACTCTCAGGGACCGAACTATGAGGGATCCACGCCTCTCGGTTGTCTATCTTCATCTCCTGGTGTGGTTCGGTAATACTGGCTTGGTCGCCACAGCTCGGTGACTCTTCAAATTCTACGAGCCCCTTGATGCTCCCGACCGAGTATTCTTTGGCTTGAGCAGCAGGATGGCTCTCAGTAACACGTCTTTCTTTATCAACTGTATCGGCTGGCCCGGGGAGACTCTTGGTCGCTCTGTCCTTCTTAAGCCCTTCGCATTCGCCTGCTGGAGTTTCAATCTTATTGGCGCCATTCCCTTGGCCTGCGATGTACTTGTTTTCTGCTGGGGCAAGGAAGAATTGAACACCTTTGACCAAGTCCTTGTAGACATCGGCGAATTGTTCGTCGGCAGTTTTCACGGGCTCAGGCTCCGGCTCAGGGACACTTTCCACACTAACGGAGTCTTGATCGTCCACAACCTTAACTTCACGGTCTGCTGGGGCAAGGAAATGTTGAACGCCTTTGACCAAGTCCTTGTAAACGTCGGAGAAGTCCAGTTTGGGTACCTCGGCAGGTCTCTTGTTCACTCGAACTGGTTCTCGTTTGATCACTCTAATCGGCTGCTCTGCAGGTGCCTGAGGGGCACGGATCTGCACTTCAGCATCTCGAGTACCACGTTGGGCATTTCCTGCAAGCTTTGTGCCCGCCATATACTCACCCTGCTCTTCCGCTCCATCAGTACCGCGCTTTGTATCCTTAAGCAACATTTGGTTGAGCACCACGAACGCGTCGATTGGTGCACCACCTGGTTGCGCAAGCTTCGAATAGAATTCCATCCTGGAAATGAAGCCTTCGATATTGTCATCTTCGTTCACGGACTCCATGTCACTGAACACCTTCTCAATCGGCACGTTGTCTTCCCCCAAAAACATCACATCGTTTTCGTTTTCCTTGACAAGGACCTCAACATCTCCTTCTTCGACCGTCTCGGCTGCAGATATCTCGTCTCCAAATGAATCGAGATTCGATATTTCGCCCTCATTAGGAGCACTGCTATCGTCGTCCTTGCTCGCCTGAGAACGAGAAAAAGGGTTGATTGAGCTTAGGTCAGTTCCGGATGGCGATTCGTGCACATCTTCGGTGGCATCGTCTTTGCTCGCATTGGAACGAGAAAACGGATTGACTGAGCTAAGGTCTGAGCGGGTTCTTTCAGAGGCTGTCATATCCATACCTGTAACATAGGTAAGCTCAGCTTTGCTCCCAACGGATCCAGACAACTGCTGTTGATTGCTGATGTCTTCATTCAATGGAATGATGTATGACCGCACGTTTTCGATTGGGTCAAACTCCATGGTGGCATATTTAATGCTGTGGTCACCATCAGAGCCTTTGGATGAAGCAGTTGATACTTCACTCTCTTGATCCTCCTCAGACTTCGCACTCCCGTCCGACGACGCGGTTTCGTCTTCGTCCTCAGCCGCAACTGGCGATCTGACACTGGAGATCGGGTCGAATTCTTGAACAGATTCTTCCTCAGTAGAGCACGAAAGGTCTTCCTCCTCCTTGGATCTGGCAACTTCGATTGGGTCCCATTCCGCAGTGGAAGCCTTCTTGATGACGGGACGACGAGCCTTGGGGCGTGGTGGTCGACCGGGGACAGTGCTCTCGGGGGACGCGCTCTTCGCGTCTTGCTCACCAAGCGAGGCAAAATCCGAAGGATTTGCACCTGAATTGTTCTTGCTGCCTTCATCTGCCTCGTTGTCAGCGTTCGCTCCGTCACTTGCATCGAATGAATCATTGGTGTAGAATGCATCAATGTCGTCGAGAGGTTGGTCGGAGGGAGAAGGCTGGTCTTTCGGCGAATCGGAGACAACTTTTGGTCCTTTATTATGGGTCACTGGAGTTGATGCATGGGGGTTGTTGTCCAGAGAATTGTCGGAGCTGCTCGACACGTACATCGTATGTTTAGTCTCTTCAATCTGAGTTGACTTGGTGGTGTGCATGGAGTCGTAGTACCTTGAGATGTCAAATTCTCCAATGCGCACCATAGGAATACTCTCGTCGTCAGAAGAATGAGAATGAGAGGCATCGATCTGAGAGACATCGACCATATTTATGTTCAGCTCCTCGCTCAAAGTTGCCTCGACACCATCAAGGGTGTCGTCAATGGTTCCCTTGGGTGCTGGAATAGTGTCGTCGGTCGAATTCGAATCGAAAAATCGAAGCTCATGCGGTTGTTCGCCATCCTTGCCCCGCGAACGAGTCTGAAAGGGACCTGATCTCTTGGCGCTAGATGCAAAGAGACCTGTTCCTGCTGGTGGATGCGAAGAGGGTTTCAGTGCTGACACAATGGTTGTGGTGTTTTTCTGAGGCAATGGATCGGCCTCGTTACCCATGTTGTGCGCGGATCTTGGCGACAAGGGGGCTCTGGTGGGAGAGGGCTCATTTGGTGGGGAATCAATCGCTACTTGGAGGCTCTTGCCCGTTCCAACTTCCGGCGACTTTGCGTTTTCACTGTTTGTCGATTCAGTCAGATCAATCGGAGGGTGGTCACGAGCATTTTGAACGGCGCGCACCCTGGCAATTGCTTCAGAGACTCGATTGCGAGGTGGAGGTGAAGGAGCTCTATGGCTGATCTTCATGGAGCTAAGATCGTTGAAATAAGTTGTGGTTACCCCCATCTTAGCCAACCTGGCCTTTAGTTGCTCCGCTTTCAGTTCAGCGGCACTCTTCTCTCCTCTCAACGAAGCAGTTGACATGGTTGTTGTTGTTGTCATGCTTTGTCAAAGCAAGTGGATCAAGTCTAGCAGAACAGCGTTGTTTGCTTTACGGCACCTACAAAAGCAAACTTATAGACCCGACATGAAAAGTGTCGCTAAAGAGATTTTGTGGCGAGACAGATCCCAAGACCCTGATTTCGGGGTATAAAATTGAATGTTATTAAAGTATTAAATCACGAATATCTGATCTAAACAATGTATCGCAAAAATTGACTATAATACTCAAAGTACATGTATACGGGAAAATGATGGCATTATCGCAAAAATAACTAACAAACTCACAGTAGTTCTGACCCGCAGGCGCATTTGGCGTGCGCCCACTAAGTGTCAAAGGTATCTTGCGACAAAAATAGCGTATGTACATACAAAGATTTCATCCACGGATCTTTGAGCCAGTACGTGTACTCGTAAACGATACTCCGGTAGGCAGTAGATCTGGCGAAAAGCAAGCCAGCAAAGCTAGACTACACCAAACGTACACTTTGCAAGATGCGCCAATACGAGCCAATAATATGATCTCTAGCTAGATAGCCCGCTCCTACAAAGTAGCAAGTGCGCGCACCTCTCATCTGTTTCCTTGTCGCCATTGATATTTTCTACTATTCCGCTATAACGCAGCGCTGAGAGAACGTGAATGCGATAAGTTCTGTTCGGCGATGACGTTCTTCTAAGCATGCAACGTACAACCTTAGGAATGTACTGCTGCGGCTTCTAATAACCAAACCTCGCTGTTGCTTCTAGGTCCTTCCCTTTGCTCGGGAAGTATGTTGCGAGCACCCGTATCTCCTCAAATTGGGGAAGATCTCCTGGGGTGCGCATTCGTCCCTCCCGAGTTAGGGCCCAGCCTCAGACAACTCCACGCATCTCTAGAGAGAGGGGTCTCTAAAACAACACAAGAAGTAATTTTGTAAGCCATACTGAACAACCGACCGATAAGAGTCACCAACGAACCCCAGCACGAAGTCAGTGGCGCAAATCATTAAACGGCTTGCTTTTGAGAACGAAAGATGAATAAAGAACGTCATCGTAGGCGAGCTTTGGCCATCCATGCAAGACTGTGCAGCTCAGTTTTGCGAGCAACCAGAGAAGCAGACGCTAGATCATTTCGGATGCAACTGGTGACACGCCTTGCTTGAGCTTACAAACATGTGCAGCTCTGTCTGTTAACGCGCATCTGAGCTCTAATGTTCGCGAGATTCCCCGAACGTCAAGTTCCAATGATGCTTAGAGTGCTCAGCTTTATATAAAACTGCCGGGAAGCTCATAAGATGACCCACAATACAGAAAAGAGGTCTTCGTTGCATGGATGTGGGCACTACCAGGTACATGTTCATGTACAATAAATAACCCGCCCGAAAGGTCATGTTCGTGAATGCATCATTTCGGGCGAGGAATTATTGAAAAGATGTCATACTTCCATGTCGCACACACACAATTCACCATAATGGGACATCTATTTTGTGTCAATGATGGAAACTCCTACGAATATGGGGGCATACATCACATAACCATACAAAAGGAGAACAACCACACAACTAAACTCCATGCTTTGCTTAGCTTTCAGCCGCAGTCTAGCATAAAGCATGAGGACTCTACACAGCAGAAAACAATGCTCGTTCATGACTTTGGTGCTCATCCTGGGGTCTCCCTTCTCCGTCTTGTCCGCCCCGTGTACTTTGTGCGAAGATGGGTCCTCCCCATCGCTACCCGACCTTCTTGTAGTCATACCTCCACTAGTGCCAGCAACATGTTCCAGTCTTGATAATGCACTACCTCTGGTGTTACCAGACGAAACGGATGCCTTGTGTGTGGCAGCAAGGAGGCTCTCAAGCAAGTGTGGTTGCCCGCGTCGCAGCGATGCGTGCAATTTATGTCCGAATGGTTCCCCAGTGGTCAACAAGAACCTGGAAATGCCAGAGTTTCCTCCTGTTATTGATGGCACTCTATTTACGTGTGATCTATTAGAGGCGTACATGCACTCCTTCTCTGAGTCAGATGGTGCTTGCAGTAATGCTCAACGAAAGGCCGCACAGAAATGCGGCTGCCCCGACCTTCCCGCTGAGTTTACAAATTCATCGACCAACGACAACCTGAATTTATCCGTTGATGTATTTAGTGGAGAAGATGGTAACTCCCCAGTAATCACTGGCCATTCGGCTTTGTATTTTACCTTCCTTGGGGCTGAATCGAGCGCTGACATGGAGAGATTGTATATCATTCTTCGATCAGCAGCTGCCTTGTCAGTACTGGGAGCTCTACTGGTGATCCAAGACACGCTTCGATCGAAAAGACGGCGCAAGTGTCTGTACAATCAAATTGTAGCAACAATGGCTGTCTTTGACATTGTATATGCCATTGCTGTGGCACTGATCAACATTCCGAGTCCCACCAGCGACGTCCTACGATCGCCAGAGGAGCGGGGCAACTACGCAACATGCAAAGCTCAGGGTTGGTTCATTCAGTGGGGTGGAATGACGAGCTTGTTCTTGAATGCGTCACTTTCGACTTGTAAGTTCTTTTGTCGTTAAGATCTTCGGTATCCATCGAGATGCTGAACCACGATATGTACTCACATACCTGATCTTCAGATTACATCCTTGTGATTGTGTATAATAGGAAAGAGACGCGACTCAAAGCGGCAGCCAAATGGTTGATCGGAGTCCCGCTGGTGGCTGGGTTAGTTGTGGCGTGCGCTTCGATCCCGTTCATTTCCAAGTCCATCCAAGGATGCCACGTTCCTCCACCCTCATCGTCAGTTGTTCAAAAACTCCAGCTTCCAGGGGCAACGTCATCCTGGGGCCCGTATCTTGGCCTGTACATTGTTCCAGCATTTGCTGTCATCATCTACACAACGGGTGCGCTTCTTCGAGTCTACTTGCATGTTAGGAAAGTGAATCGTAACGCCAACAAATGGCGATTTCCTACATTGCCCAGGAGGCCAGAGCGAAGGGTAGCGCAAAACGGTTCGGCAAGTGATACAGCAGGTCGTGGCCGTCGAAGAAGTACTACTTCTGTGAATCTCCAAAAGGAACTTGCCATCCAGTCAGCCATGTATCTTGTGGCGCTCTATCTTTCTTGGTTCGTCTACTTGGTGATTGCTGTACACTTGGACAAATATCTCATGAGTCACTACTCGTTGTGGGCTTTTGTGTACTTTTTGATTCCTTTGCAGGGGTTCCTGAACAGCACTACCTACTTTCGACCGCGGCTTGTGAGACTGTGGGCCAACTGGCGAAATGAAAGACGGCGAAAGAAGCAGCAGCAAGCACCCGTTCAAGGAGTTGACGGGAACAACAATGACGGTAGCAAAGGCATGGTTGGCTGGGCTGCAAGTGAGCCAGCAGCTGATCTGGAAGGCATGCAAGAAGACACGACAACGATGTACTTCCAAAAGAAAGGCGAACAGGTGAAAGAACAGGATGCCGAAAGGTACAGCGGAGATGAGGTCCCTCCAAAACAATCTATTACATCACCCTCGATCGACGCCATCCACCCTCTAGATCACCCCCAAGAAAGCGAATGACTCCCAATGTTCTCGCGCCACCGTTGTTGTTCAGAGAGGTCAATCGTGGGTGATCGCGAGGAGGGACCTCGAGAGGTGCGGCAACATTGTCCTTAGTATCATCAAGAAGAAGTTCGCGCGCAACTTTGATAGAACCGTAATAGCTCTGCACTAACAACCGGCATAAAATCAAGGAGAAGATATATACTCCCCACTTTAGGCAGATTCCGCCTTCCGCCCTTGGTTTGCCAGTTTCTTATTGTTCTACCAATTCTCAAGATGGACAATGTGGAAGCTTGATGGGAGGATTCGTGAAGTGTTATTAGTACTGTGGCTTGCTGCGGTTCAAAAACATCTACAAAGGTGGGCATTCTTGGCAGTCCAGTTTTGGCGGTGTCTAGCTAGTTGTGCATTGTGGTAACATGATACTCAGAGTCGAAGCAAAATCATGTTGCGAGCGGTCCAAAACCAAATAATCATGCAGTAACTTGTCGTCTGGCAATCACCGGTATCATGGAAACCAACTGAAACTCGACAGAAATCATGAACAGCATCATGCATGATACTTTCACTTTTAAAATAGAGAGAGTGAGTCAAGTCATCACCCATCACCATGACTATCGCCGCCTCCCAGAGCAACCAGTACATTTGGAACGAGTACGAGGCGCCTCGCTGGCCCTTAGAAGACGCTACTTCCGATGATGAAGAAGAAGAAGGTACTTCCAACGGAGATAATAAGGAAAGTCATTCTTTCACTCTTCGTCACTTGAAACAGGGTGCAACGGGAGCGGTGAGGACTTGGCCAGTGGCCGAAGTAATGCTAGATTATCTAGTTCGTTATGGCGGGCTATCGTTGCCTGTCAACAACAGCATCAACGCCCCCGCCCTCGATTTGACCCTCCCGTCGCCAGGCCGCAGAGAATTACTTGAATCAATGCAGGAACAACAAGATACACCGAGTTGTTACAATATACTGGAGCTGGGGGCTGGATCGGGATATCTGGGAATCGGATTGGCCTTATCACTCAACGCCAATGCACTGGCCTGTAGAGCACGAATTCTCTGTACCGACATGGACAAAAATACCATCAAGAATATGAGATACAACTTGACCTCTCGCAAACTTAACAAGACCGTGAGGGTACAATCCTTGGCTTGGGGAGAGGAGACTATAGATCAGCCCAAGTTTTTGCAGGCGCTTCGGACCTTGTTTCAGACAAAGTCAGATGCAGATGATGTAGACCCAATCAGTCTCTTGACTCACGTGATTGGGTCCGATGTCCACTATGGCGAGACGACGCTAGAGCCACTGTCATCTGTCATTGCCGCCATCAAACTACGGAATCCTCAGGTCAACGTCAGCTTGATGATGAAGGAGCGTACGCCCGATACAATGGTCCAGTTGCAATCACGTATTGAGGACAAGACTAAACTGCCTGGCTTCACCGTGAGTTTGAGAGATGTGCTACACGAGCATCTCACAACCGTGAAACTTCTGGAGTGTTGAAGAACCGATTTTGAATTTGATTTTGCGGTTGTAAGTAAGCTCTAGTTAAGTGTTGTGAAAGTACTACGTGTAGTAGCTTATGAACTTCGTGCTTCCCTTATGTGATGACCCAAGACAATCACACAAGAAACTGAACGAGATCATGGGCACTCTAAAAAAACTCTCACTTACTGGTGCATTTGGATTTTAAGAAAAAGCGACTTGAAGTACGTCTAGTTTGCTGTTGGTTGGATATCAGCCAGGGTTAGATAGAGCCCATGATGGCGTACTTCAACTCAACAAGTAGCAACATACTGCTAAAGAAAGCTTTAAGATTAGCAGCAACCTCGCCCATCAAATGGTTCGTCCGAGGGTTTGCCTCTAGCGCCCAAGAAGAGGTCGCTGCGCTTTGCTTTGAGAGGCAGCGATAGTGCACACTTCAGGTGGGATTTGACTTGAGATGCAATAGAAAGAAAGGCGCGATCTACAGTGTCGTTCGTCTTGGCCGAAGTCTCGAGGAAGTCAAGTCCCAGCGAGTCAGCGAGTTCCTTTCCCTGCTCGGTACTGACAATTCGCTCTGCATCGGATTTGTTGCCCACCAAAAGCTTCGGAACGTTCTTCTCACGTGAATATCGGTCAATCTCCTGCAGCCAATGCTGGACATTGTGAAAGGACTCTTCATTGGTAACGTCGTAGACAACCACAATCCCATGTGCGCCACGGTAGTAGGATGAAGCGATAGTTCGGAAACGCTCTTGTCCAGCCGTGTCCCAGATTTGAAGCTTTGCTGTCTTTCCCTCCAACTCAATAGTCCGAATACTAAAGTCCACTCCAATTGTTGAGAGCTGATCGCCCTTGAAATCATCATCGACAAATCGAAGCATCAGGGATGTTTTACCGACTCCAGAGTCCCCAATCAAGAGGAGCTTGAACAAGTAATCGTACTCGAAAGCAGTGTTGGTGGACATGGTGCTAGATTATGGCTTCTTAGTTTTGGTTTGTAAATGTAAGTCGTGAGAGAGTCGAGTCGTGCATCCAGTCTGGCGTGCTCCAAGATTCATTCTCAAATCGCCACGCGGATATAGGATGCACATGCAGTTTTTGGGAGTAAGCTACCTATCAGAATGTTGCAGTTATGTATGGGCCAGGCCTCATCACTTTTAGTGCACCCGCCAGTTTCTCTCCTCTTATCCTGTGTGGGTATGAAAGAGATTCCGTCACGGAATGAGACCACAGAGAGAGGGAGAGGGAGAGAGAGAGAGAGAGAGAGAGAGAGAGAGAGAGAGAGAGAGAGAGAGAGAGAGAGAGAGCTATAGAAAAATTTTTGAAGCGCAAATATCTCT
>JAVCKV010099731.1:1834-20430 GCA_032274145.1 Herpochondria borealis | reverse complement strand
AGAAAGGGATTGTTCCCTTTTTCTCTTACGAGCGGGCCCTCGCTCAGAAAGGGATTGTTCCCATTCGCTCTTACAAGCGGGCCCTCGCCCACATCTAGGCGGCCGAACCTGATAGTGTACAAGTTTTTGCAGCTCTGGGCGCAGTCCCGGAAACGAAAGACCCCGGAAATATCAACAGCACCTCGGCGCACGAAACGAACTCTGAGTGGCAATAATAATCGAGAGATTCCGCTGGGAAAGCGGTAAAAGAATAATGTTTACAACAACTGTTACTAGCGCGAACACACTCACTATCCTTCAGCTCAAAAGGGAATGTATCCACTCGCTTCAGCCTTCGTGGATCCGCGCCAAAGCCACAAAAATATACTCGCAATATGCTTGCTTCAGAAGCGGAACTACAAAGTCCATGCAAAATTCGGGCTTAAAACCAGCGCTATGCGCAGATACCTTTCAGTTCTTGACACAGGCTTAGGGCCGGACTTCATGAGGTGTGAAGCCTTACCTGTAGGAAATCCTATTGTAAAAAGCCCCTGCAGCTCGCTCCTCGGAGCTAAAAATAGGCCGCTCAAAACCGCTGGCGTCACCACGCTGAATATGCTTGTCTGGACGCAACAGGAATTTCAACAGTTCATCTTCTGCGAAGCACTCGCTGTGGAAGTAATTCTGGGTTGCCAGTTTTCTGACATCCATGTTGAAGCCATTCGCCCGAAACTTTGCTCCAAAGACCTGGTAGACGGCTCCGAAGTGCCAATTGTTCGCAAGTCGAGTGCCGACGCCAAAGGAGAATTTTTTAGCTCACATCCCCCGTTTATCATAGGACGGGTGGTAGATGAAAATATTTTCGTGATTTGTTCAATCGCTTGTTTTTCTAATCGAAAATAATTGTTTGCATGCCCTGCCTGTGATTTTCTGTTTCTATTGCACAATGAAATTACAGACGAATCAACCTAATATATCAGTGAGAGATCGGCGTTGTTCCATCTTTTCAGGAGCACCCGCTCTGATCATCTCTTTGGTCACCGCATAGGTTACCCAATCCATGCAAGTGTCTATCCATTTACGTAGTTCTACCACAGCCCATGTTTCGCTTTGTACATGTGGATAGGATGCGTGCGGTACTGGAGCAGGTAAAAAAACTCTTGTTTATTTTACTTTTGCAGATCCACCCGACTACTTAGCTACATAAAACTCCCATTTCAATAATTGCGTTTATTCTTTATTTAAGGTTTTTTTAGAAAGTCTTCACTCTTTGCAATTCAGCACGGAAAACCTTCTGTTCCTTCGATGGTCGGAGTCCAGTTGCTGCACCCAGGTCTCAGTCTATCCTTTTCAGTATTTTCATCAACCCTCTCAGATTCGCTAATGCTAAGTATATCGACCTGATTCGGAAGCCAACTCTCTTTTTTCGGAATAAAATAAAGTCCAGCTACGTATAAAAAGAAGTCCTAAATTCTGGTGTTTGGAAGCTTTATCTAGAAGACGACTAGGTAATATAGTGATATACTCTACAAAAGTGTAGTGGATAGGAATTACAGCTCTAAAGCTAATAAAAGACGACTGAGGAGTCGGTAAGCCAGAGGTGTAAGACATGTGGGACAGCTCAGACAGGACGGTTAGAATATGACGGTAGGGATGAAGCGATAGAGATGGGACGGAAACGCGTATGATGGGCGTTAAAAGGGTGACGGATGAAAACCACGGTCGGAAAGTGGATCGACTGGCGGTCACCAGAGCAAACGTACTAGATGCTCTGGGACGGGAAGAAGGGGATGATAAACATACGTGCGGCGCCACAGATCGCAGAACGAAGATGGGAAAGAAAGCTATTTTATTTTGCGTGCGCGTAGAGAGACGGGAGCGCAGCTTATTTAGCGAAAATAAATAGACTACATGTGTCCTACCTTGGACACTACACATATTTAACTACTATAAGTTATGCGATTACCACCATACATTAGCAATACAATAATAGTGAATGTTCTCAAAGACAAGAGTTGATTCTACTGCATTTCCCCTGATTTAAGCGGGAAAATATCATCCAGTTTTGAATTACTAAATTATTTTAATTATCTTAGTTCAATAAATTAATTAGAAAAGTTAGGAATAATTTTCTGGGAAATTAAATTTGTGACCTGAAAAACACCGGAGTGTCTGAACATTTTTCGGTTAAATATATAGAGTCGAACCGGCGAGACTGGCTATTCCAGATGAAAACCAACCAGGCGTGATACGCGTTGGGTTGTCAAATTAATTCGCGATTAAGTAGAGCACCGTTGCGAGGAGGGAGATATTTTCATTAAGGACACAGTGTCGCTAAAAGGGCATGGTGTGCGGTTACAGCGTCACGGCAAGTTATATTGCCGTCCCAGCGAGGTGGAGTTGGGAAGATTTGGCTACCATACAGTAGGTTCACTTCAGGTTCATGTTCAATAGCAATTTGTATATATAGTTTTGTATAAAAAGAGGAGAGGTGGTAAAGTTCAAGTAAAGACGTTCAAGAATTTTTATCAATCGTTCCCACAAAGACATATAATTTCTCTCCTCTTTTCAATTTTACCGAGGGTTTCACCAATACGTCCAATTATTGACCCGGACTCAAGCGCACGGTTAGTAAACTTGGCCTACCTTGGAAGAGGTCGGGTACCAGCCGATGTGAGAGATTCATTTGACTTGTCCGCTCACATCGACTTAATTTGGCCGGTTGTTCATCGTTCATCTGAAATGAACCGGCGCGAATTCGCGGTTCAGGTGGAAAGACGATCGCGTGTACTGACTTACGTATATCGCGTGCCCGAATCGTACGATTTCGACATGGCGTATGTTCGTTCGGTACGCGAGCGTTAGTAAATCACATACCTCTAAAATGTACTACACTGAGAGGGCTTCAAGCATTACGGCGAGGCGCATGGGGATATGTTGTGATAAAGCGGTCCCATCGTCTCGCCGTCGTGCCGAGGCACGCTGTACATGACGGCCACGTCGGGGCCAAGTGATCCGCGTACATCAGATGCGACGTACACGATGCCGCTATGGATGCGCGCCTTCGAAAGGAAGGAGCTCCACAGGACTGGTCAATTGATCCCGGGGCACTGGAAATAGATCATGTGCTTACACCTAAAGGCCTGGAGTCGGCTGTTTCCGCCGGCTCCGGCCTGGTGGTATGGACTCGAGGTTCCGTACAGCATGCGCCGGAGCAACAGCAAAATCGGACAACGCCTACTGGACAATGCCCTACACTCCGCTTTGTGGATCGTCGGCACGGAATGGGCAGTGGGGGTCTGCAAGGACGTCCTTATAAAGGCCCTAGTTGGGCGGCTGTACTTGATACTCAAAAGCGTCTGCGACGACATCTACAGTGTGGGTGTTTTTTATGCGTTAGATGACTGCGGTGGTACCGTAGTCGAAGATCTAAGCAAGGTGCTGCGTTTTGTTGACGCACTGCGTTGGTATGACCCTCCTTCGGAGTTTGAGGTAATCGAATCCTGACCGTACGGAAAGCACTCCTGTCTTCAAGTCGGGGATTTCTTTCCCTTCGACCCGAGGACGTGATCCGTGCTCGCCAGCGATTAATTCTTCATTTCTCGCGGCGGAGCATGGTGAAATTAACGAGGACATAGATGACCATGGCCCTCGTTTCTATAGTTCCACCAAAGTTTTACCCACGGAAACCTGTCGGAAAGGGTTCTATAGTGGCCTGGATGTGGTGTATCACACCGGCGAACAAGCACGGACGGGCTTTGCCGTTCGTAATACTATTTCTCGTGCCAGTCGCCGCGAGACGGGGCAGAGCGCTTGCAACGCGAGTGTTGGTTCGGTCGAACGAGGGCGAGAGCGCAGGCTATTCCATCATCGTGGGAAGGGCCATAGCTATTCAAGCGTTGATTCCTGCCGATGTTGGGCCGTCGCTGTTGGGCCTTCGTCATTGCGTCTCAGCCGGCGGGGGCTGATGGTAACGATGAGCTGATGAAGGTCGACTGTGTTGTTCGGTCGGCCCGAGACCAAGAGGCTTCTGATAATGCTGTTTTTCGCGTGGAAGGGGCATCAGGCGTTAATGTTCCCTGTCCTATCCCCGAGTTGCGGCAGTCGTTTCCCCGTGACGATGAAATAGTGGAAGTTGGCACCAGCCAGGCTGTGGATTTTTTCACCGGTACCAGCTGCTTCTAGAGAAGATGGCACCGTTCGTAATTATGACGCTTATTTTGAAGCGCATATGCTCGCGATGGTGCAACGTTTGGCCTTTCCAAACAGGGGAAGGAATGGTATTCTATGAGCTCTTCGCAGCTATGGAGGATTGACTACAGGAAAAGACACTGTGGTTCGCAGTCCTGTTGGTAGTAGCTCGACGCCCGTCAGGTCGGTGGTGAGGAAGTTCCTGTCCTTTTTATTTAACTGGTGAAACTGAAGACGAGAAGCATGCAGCCCAGGTGAGTGTGCTCCTCGCATTAACTTCGCTATGAAGTGCGAGGAAATGGAGGCACAGTTTGTTGAGGAGGAGAGGAAAGCCGACCGGTAGTATGCATCAGAAGACCCTGAGGTCTAAGAAGAGGACAGAAACTCTTTAAGCCGCTGTTAGTGTAAGTGCATAAATAGAATATTATTGCGTAAGTTCTTTTGCCACATAGCAGCTAGAGATTTCTTTTCATTAATTTTATCACTTTTACGGCATCCAAAAGACGGCAGGTGTTTTATGTCATTGCCGTTTTTAGTTAAAGGGGGCTAGGTAAATTAATATATAATTAATCAATTATTTATTTAGTGAATTAATCAATGAATTAATAAATAAATATTTAAAAAGTTCCTTAGTAGGAAAACAGACACTTGGTTAAGATAATATTTATGGTATTTTTTGAAAAACTATTAGTTTATATGTGAAAATATACAACATTACATAGGATATAGGTATAATCCCACGATCTAGGCGCAAATTACCTCTACAAGGAATTTTCAACAGGATATAAATTATTGTTGAGATGATACTACTGTATCATCTGCCGGGGAATATTCTGCGCGTATTCGTACGTATCGGACTTTGGAATAAGATTCGTCTACTGTACTTTGTATTTCATGCGTTGTTGGTCGAATAAAATTATAGACTGTTGTCTGTAGAGGGGCGGGTTCTTTTCGTCTCGCTACAGAGCTTTTTCACAAAGAATTTATGAATGTAGAATAGGAGAGCTACGAAGTTTACGAAGAGGGTATGCCCTGGGTTTAGATAGTGCCGGTAAGCCGGGGACTCTGTTTATTGGCGGCTTCACTGTACATGGGGCCGTTTTTCTTTTACTGTACGTTTCAGGCACGCGTCTGCATCAGACGGTGTAGAGACGATCAAACGAGACCGTACTTTCCTTCCCATCTGGTAGTGAGACTATAACAGAGCGAGCTGTAGTGTTAAATTTTATTATTTTTAACAGATCTGAAACCTCCGTTCGGATATGCTGGGGCAAACCGTAATTATTAGCTTCGGGGCGAAAGATGAAGAGATTGCGTTCTTAATTGGTTCAAATAGACGGGCAAAACCGCTCATCGAAGTTATTTATATAACGGCGCTGTGCTTTCAATGATTCAATGCCTGCCATTTTCAATAACGTTTTTGAAGTTTCAGAAAATGGCGTTTAGGCGTCGTCGTTAAAACTTTATGGTCTACCGTCTTATTCTTACGTACGGGTAAGGGTGGGGGTAGTTATGTGAGCATTAAACCTAACGTAATAGAACCGGTGGCTCTGTGAACCGTACAATTATACCCGTAAACTATTGTTTACATGAACTGGTCCCAGTCGCGACCATGTTCACTGCAGTAGCATTTTAGAGATTCTACTAAAGTTCTATTAAATATTTCTACCTGCTCGTTGGTTTGAGATTGGTAGGCAGAGATGAATTATTTTCTAATACGTAGAGTAGTACAGACAACACGAAAGAAGTTTGCAATAAACTGAGTGCCACGGTTAGATAGTAAATTGGCCGCAGGGCCATAATGATGAACCCACTCCTTGCAAAACTTTTGGGCTACTGCAAGAGCGTGTATAGTACGCAGAGGACAGACCTGAGAAATTTTGTGTATCTGTCTTTCATGCATAAAATATATCTACAGTCACCTTGCGTCCGGAGTAGGTGCCTAAGGATGTCCATAGCTACATATTCCCTTGGCCTTTTGGTCGGGAATAAATTTCGAAACGATTGGTGCCTAAGTAATTTAGTATGTCTCTTGTCACACTCAACAAAATTTCGCACAGCTGCGAAAGCTTCTAGGGCCATACCTGGCCAGTAGAACTTCATACGAAGTGTAGCAAAAAGTGAAGTACCTACAGGGTTACTTGCAGGCCTGGAGTAGTTGAAGATATGTAGTATTCTTTTTCGTCCGAAAAAGGGTACTACTATATGCCTAGAAAAGTGTATGGGAGACAATCTCTCTAGTAAGCCGCTCGGACTTATACGTAATTCGATACGTACGCCGGATCTTACTTGATTTAATAGAGCCCGAGTCAACTAATCGTCGGCCTGGTTTATTAGCATCTCCTACGTACTGAGTGTGGATTGAGCGATTAGCAGTTCGGAGTAAATACCTACAGGCCATTTGCTGACTGTATTTGGGTCTACAATATTAGTGCTAATATTTACAATGCTGCAAATATTATAAGTAGAAGTACTCTTTGTCTTACAGAGTCTATTTTTTTCTTATCACATATAAGCATAAAATCATTACTGTACACTTTGTACCAGTCTAATTCATCTTCATCGTCCAGATTGTCTTCTGTGACGTTTGAAGTTATTACTTCTTCATATTATTCCCTTGTATTAAATTCTGAATTCAAAACAGGGATATCTAAGTCTGGAACAACCTTCTGTCTCACCAGACGTTGGTAGTCGGGAAAAGGAATCAGCTGTTTGATTTTTTTCCTTTTTCAATATTCAATAGTGAAATTGAATTCAGATAAACGAAGATACCATCTGCTGAGACGGCCAGATATTTCTGCAACAACAAGAAACCATTTATGGGCCTGATAGTCAGTGAAAATTTGGAAGAGTGATCCTTCCAAGTAGGTACGTAGTATCTAGCAAGGCCAAACGACGGCCAGACACTCACGTTACGTTACATAGTAGTGTTGCTTTGCGAAATTTGATGAACAAAGATAGTAACAGATACCGTGTCGCTTACAGTTCTCGTTCTTTTGCAGTAGGACGAAAGATATCTGGTAACCGCAAGCATCTGTGTCGGTACTGTACGATAATTTTGGACGAGGCAGTGATAATATCGGAGGTGATAATAATTCCTCTTTTAGCTTATTGAAAGCATTTATTTGCTCCTGGATGAAGGGTAGACAATTTACACTTTGTACCTTCACTCAGGGGCGTTTTTGAATAACTAATCGCCTACTTAGACAGTCAGTAGTCAATACATAATTCTTTAAGTTAGTCACTTATAGTCAAGTAGTAGTCAAGTATCATTTTACTAGTTCTTTCCAACTTAGGTGGCTACAAGCTTGCAAATAATTTTGAATGAAACACCCTGAGGGTGCAGGAGGCCTTTTTGGACATCCATAGCGCCCTTTAGCTGTGCCTTCACGTACGAACGGATCGCAGTTGAAATTTCCAGCGAAGAATTCAGCAACGACTGCCTCTGACTTCTCGGAACGTCCAAGATCACTGAAAAGACTTTCCGCGCTTATAGAAGATACTTGAGCTGCAAAAGCCGATCGAGCCACCTTATTGAAGTGCAAAGGGCTAATATGAGCATTCCCACCATTAAAAAAACTTCTAATACTTGAGCATACATTGCGCTCTGCGCTGCTGGTATGAACTGAACAGAAAAAGGTGAGTGTGCTTGCGTATGCAAAGCAGCGTCAATCGATAGCACAGTTGGGACCCATGAAGTCGCCGCCGGCGGTTTGAGGCTCGCATATAACAGAAGGTGTCAGCATTCTCTTCCTACTCGTTGCATAATATTGTAAAAGTGGGAATCCAAACTGTTTATTTCAAATTAATGTAAACGCCCTTTTTGGTATTAAAATTTGAACTTTTTCGGTTTTCAGAGATTGACTAAAATTAGTTAACAATCAAGATTTTCTCAAGTTAGTTGGTTAACTTTGGCTCAATTTTCACGGTAGTTAGTTAAAAAACCGGGCCTGCCTTCACTAGAAACTCATTACGCAGAGATGTACTGCGAGAAAAGTTAGGTAGAAGCCTTTTGTACACATTGATAAGTCCTAGAAAAGACTTCATGTGTGTCTGAGTGTGCGATATTTTATAATTCCTTACAGCCTCAATTTTGTTGAGCTACTACCAGATTTCTTGGAATAAATACGTGGCCCAGATATTCCACTTGATTTTTAAAGAATAAAAATTTCTTTGATTTTAAAAAGAACCCTGCCGTCTTGAGACAATTTAGATTTTTCTCTATCTGTACTAGGGGCTCTTCAAAGTGTTTAGAGAAGTTTATAACATAGTCTAGGTGGACTAGACAATGTCTACATCTAAACTTATTGAGAACAATATCCATTGTTCGTTGGAATGTCTTGCATAACCGAAATGACAGTTTCTTATCTTCGAAACAACCTTCATGGCAGACGAAAGCTATTTTGGGTCTGTCCTCCTCTCGTAAGTTAATCTACCAGTACTTTCAATCAGCGACTAATGTAGAAAAGTAGACGGCCTCTCCTAGATAATCGAAGCACTCGTCTATTTTTGGGAGTGAATAACTGTCTTTTACAGTTATTTTATTTAAGCGACGGTAGTTAACGCAGAAGCGTTTCGTACCGTCGGGTTTAAGAACGAGATAACTCGCTGACTACTACGAACGGTTGGTGAGCTCTATAGCCATTTAATTTGGAGTATAGAACTGCTAAGATTAAAAACTCAAGTCGGTGCTTGCATGTTGGTGCTAGGTTCGCAACAGCTTGTTTCATATGAAGATTTTCTAAAACTTCTTGTGATAATGTATCCTTGCGGAGTTTACTAGAAGTTGAACCTGTTTCAAAAAATACATAAATATCGAGCAAGGTTAGTACAGGTATTGCCTGCAGAGTTTTCTAGGTTATAATTATTTTCTAAATTTACGGTGAATGGCTGTTCCTTTCTTCTACTCCCTGGAGTGGGTCTAGAATGGGGAAAGTCACTACTGCGATTTACCACCTCGCAGCAAGTAGAAAATAGTCAATACCAGCCGGAGGAGGGGTATCAAGTTCCTGCCATCCGGGCTGTGATTCACCCTTTTAATTTATATGGTTTATTATTGTCTTTGTGTCAACAAAAATACAACAGGCTCAGAAACTAGCCTGCAGTCTTTCACGCTAATTTTTGTCGTCCTCTTGAAGATGTTGTTGAATACTGTCGCACGATTTGATAGATATTTTTAGGACAACGATTTACACGGAACGTTGAAAAGGAACTTTAACTTCCTCAGGCCAGCACATTATACCCTTGAGTGCGCTGTAATATAGCTCAAGGTGAGAGAAGTACTCGTTTTATCTTTTTATTGCATAACATCATGTAAAATATTGAAGGCATAACCTTCCGGATTCTTATGAAATCGAACTATTTATTAATTTCACCGAAATAATTAGCAGTTTTGATAGGGATAGTGTCTTCGAACTTACGTACGGCAAAAGTTCATGTACTTTTCTGTAAATATCGGCTGAATTTATTGGAGGATTTCTTACCCTGATATTGCTTAGTATCCAGAAGACGGTAACTTCTGTACTTTATTAATCTCGCATACCGAGAGCCATTAGGGACGAGGACCTTACTTCCTCGGTAAGGCGGTTCTAGTTATTGTTTCAATCAAAAAGGGGCTTATAGTCTGTATCTTCATCAGCAGACGACTCTGAATCAGAGGAAGCGTTGTTCCATGGACGTGCGTGGAATAATGTTCCCCCATTGAATACCTGTCACGAGATCAGAAAGTTGAGATTCCAACTATTCATGAACGTCTCTGAGTAAATTTAGTGGTGCAGCTACTCGCTCGTTAGAGCTTTGAAATATATCAAAAACGCAGATTGGGATCTGCGTAGTGCACATTCCACCCATATCTCGACTGTTAGTAGATAAATGTCTATGTTAGTAGATAAATGTCTAGAAATGACTAAAGTTCCTATACCTAAGTATTGATTTTAAATTTCGTACGGTCATTAAAAAGAACTTATTATGTTTTCAACCAACGACTCAGAATCTTCGAGTAATTTATCCAGTACAACACTTCCTTGGCCAGTCCCAGTAGGGGGATGGTCAGTTTTCACTGACATTTACACAGCCATTTTAAGGGCAGTTATTAGTGATGAATCCCCCGTACCTCTGTTCATGTGCAGTCAGTGGCCTAGTGCCTCTGCGGCACTCAAGAGTTTTGGCGCACTTATTTCAGCTCCAGCTGGCTCGGGCTGATACATTTTTTACCCGACTTTGTATCCTCTGGACTAGTCCAAAAGGTTGTCCACTAGGGACAAATGTTATGGCTCCATCTTTTTCTGATGCAGGACATATACATAATGGTGAGTCATTTAACGCATCATTATTTAGATATTTAAAACCACCGTGACAGGAATCCATCACGGTAGGTGTCTGTATTACACTATTTGACTGCTAATTATCACCTCGGACAGCTTTCTGCATCTCATTAGGGGGATGAAAGACCTTCAGTATGTCTGAAAGATACTTTTGACTACTCAGCTCGCAAATAAATGGGCAACCGGATTAGGAGTCAGAAGAGGGGTTGCTACTCTTACTGTACTCCTACTTGAGTTGGTTAATGCTTTTGTCGTCTGAACCCAATGGAGAGATTCGAATCTACTCGTCAACTAGGATTTGGTGGTTTTCTACGTGGTAGTTGGACGCTCCCACGATGATCACCCTCACTCCTGTCGTGAGACGGGGGTGGGGCCCTTTCGTCCTCCGCGCCGAAGCGTAGAGGAGGCCGGACGTAGCGGATATCGCATAGTTGCAATAAAAATAAAAATGTTTTAAAAGAATATAACCAAGAGTGGTAGATTCTAGGTCGGGAGACCAATATTTAGTAGAACAAGTGTACCTACGCATAAAAATAAGTCATAAATGTTGTGTTGTGGAAGCATTATTTAGAGGACTACTACAGTCTACAGTGCTATCCTCTACAGTAGTGTAGTGGATAGGATTAACTGCTTGAAAGCTACAAAAAGCTACTGAAGAGTCCGTAAGCCAGGGTATAAGTCATGTGGGACAGCTCGGACGGGACGATATGGACGGGGTGGTAGAGATGGGATAGGGACGGAACGCGCACGACAGGCACTAAAAAGATGATGAAGGCGAACGGTTGTAGCATTTCTTACGATACCTTTGATTTTCGACCATAACCAAAAAGCCCTGAGGATTACTGAAAAGAAAACTGGAATAGCACAAGAACTAACGGATACAATGCCCCGGTATCCAGAGCGCGTAGTGACGAACCGATCGTTGTGTTTATCGCAATGCCGTTCGTTAAGATTCGTGTACTCGTTTTGAGTCGGCGGCACCGTAGTACTTTTTCAGACGAAATAATTGTAGCATTGATGTTCTCCGACTTTGTTCAAATTCTGGTAACTCGTCGCCAACTTGGTCAACACAATGATCGGCTTGCTTGGTTTTTGGAATGGAATTGACAACATGCTACCCTCTCATTGTTGATAAACAATCAAATTTTCTTGTCACGCTTTATGTACATTTTTCAATACAACTTTTTGAAGCAAACGGGATTGAAACGAAGACCAATTCTGATTGTATTTTTTAATTATATATAACCGACACAACTCATTACAAGCCTTAAAGTTGATATGCAAAGCATATGCACTACTGACTAAACATAAAAATAAAAACTATTGTACCACAATGAAAAGCATGTTGCCGCTTCTTTCATCAAGAAGCTGCAACAAAAGATGTCACACGTTCTTTTCTGATTCAAACTTGGAAAATGAGAAGATACTTGCCATGCTCACACCCCCTGCCTAAGCGGAGCTGTCACCAGTACCGCAAAGCCCACAACACTCCATTTTCCATCCAAGAAAGAAGCTCATCGCAAAGAATACCACAGTAACAGGAATCCCGATCCACCATATGATACCAGAACTTACGCAATGGTCCGGACACGACATATTGAATTGTCAAAAGAAGAGCCAGTCAGTTTCGTGAAGTTGAATGTGAAGGTCAATTTGGTGACCGTTGGTTGCGGCACTGGTACGATGACGCCGGGGCCCGTACCATTTAGAGCGGCGTGTGGTTTACAAAAGGGCCATCTACAGTGCTTTTAAACAAAAAAGCGGACCATAATTTCAGTCGGTGCATTCCCGATTCTGGAAGAAAAATGTACAGTTTTGTACAAATCCCTACGTACGTATTTGCGTAAACGTATTAATGAAACAGAACAGCGTTTTTCTATTGAATGTTGCGATTTTATGAAAAATGCAACAAAACTGATGTGGTTGTCAAGAATGCGCTTTTCTTAAATTCAGTTGAAGTTTACGAGATGATCGATAAACCATTGAACAATGCGGCTAGCATCTACTTATTCAAACGCATTAAGCATATGTACTGAAAGAACAATCGAACATTTGATGGAGACCTGGTAGGCTGCTGAAGCAGCAACTGCCGCAACTGTACTCAAGCGGCTTCCTTCCTCTATTTCTTTGATATCGCGAAGGGCATGAAACGAACAGGTTGCATAGATTGAACAGGTCGTTCAAAATGTGATTCGTGAAAACCTCAAGCGCAAGATTCTGCTTGGCACTGGTGGGAACAATTTGGTAATGGATTCACCTTCTAGAACATATGCTATGGTTCGAATAATCTCTAGTGCGGGGACGAAGAAACCAGAAGATTTAACCCGATCCAGTCGTGAAAAGTGTTGAAGGGTAAACCTGTATTGTATTGTATTTCATTTTCAAAAGTTGCTTCTATAGCAGTTCTATAGTCATTTGTATGTAATAATATTACATTCTTCTGTATGAGCACTTGTGTTTCAATTTGTGTTTCGATTTGTATTATCAATTTTGAAAATAAGTTCCCTTTTATTTTCCGTGTTTATGATAAGTAGTTGTGAGGTTTGATACTTAGTTTTAGGTTTTTAGGTTTTTAGGTTTTAGTTTAAGATTTACTCGTGGATACTATTTTGAGTTACATTCTAAATGTAATGAGTGCTCGTGCCATTCCCATTTCATTCTCAGAACTCGGTGCGGTCCGACTATTCGACGTTCATTCCGTTTTTTCATCATCTCATGCTCCTTGTGGACGGAAAAAAGAATAGGTTTGGTAGTGGCTAGGATTGTTCAGATCCGTAACTTGCGATTTACCCCATTCTTCGATACCGCACGTCACAACTCTAATCGTCCGCAGGTCGGGAGGTGCATTTTGAACGGAATCCCGCATCCCCGTTTTCACTTGTGTTAATGAGCATATAATGGGTGGATGTAATAAGGGATAGATAACATGTGAAAATCAGAGGAGACCTAACTTTTGCAGGTACAGTGCTAAGCTGTTCCGATTCTTTTCACACGGCATTAGTTCTTATTAAATTTAAGTTGAATTTGAGATAGTTTGTGCTTTTTCATATTTTAAAGAAATTAAATTTGAAAATGCATAGTTTAGATTGAAATTAAATTAAATCTAATAATTCGTGATATAAATGGAAAGTCGCTTGGGTGGAGTTTTCAATTTTTTTACACCCCAATTTCTACCCCGCTACGGGCAATGGCACATTCCAGAACCACCTGGAAAGTGCTGGAAAGTGCTGGAAAGTGCTGGAAAGTGCTCTGTTTTTCTCCATCAATGTGCAACAAGCTTAGTGCGTGTAGTTCACACTCTGTAACTAGCAGTTCGTGGCGCTCTAAGTGGAGTCTAACGGATTCCAGCGGGTTCTAGTGGACTGTAGTGGGGGTGTAGTGTGGTGGATTCTAGTCGATTCGTGTGGTGTTTTGCAGTTCCAAGCGGTCTCTATCGAGCTTTCTGCGGCGTGAGGCGGCTTGCAGGTACTTGCAGCTTCCCGACCTCGCCGAATCTGGCCCTCCTCAGCAGTTGAGCAATACCATCGCCAACCATCTTCTTCGTCCTATAAAAAGCACCCCCAACCTTGTCGCGTTTGTCCTGCCTCTCTCCTGCACCATCACACCCTGCTGTCACGACTCCGCACCAAAACACCAACCAACGCCCCGCTCCACGCTCACCTTCACCCGTAACGCCACCCTCTCTGCAAAGCCATCGCCCGCTGATCCCACCGCACCCACACCAACCACTCTGCCCCATCGACGCTCTCAGTGTTCTCAACGCTCTCAGTGCTCTCAACGCTCTCAACGCTCCTCACCCCCCCTCTTCACCCCATGGTTCTCTCATTTGTTGCAACCCGCCCTTCCTCAGTGTTTGATCACTCGTTCGCACACCCGTTTGTACACCCATTCGGCGCTGGCCTGCCCACCAAGCCATTGCTCATGCGCATGTTCGAAGATGACCGCTGCATGACCGACGCTGACAGTCCGAACACCACGTCACCCGCCAACCAACGCTCATCTGCACACACAGCGCGCACCATCTGCTCCTCCTACTCGTCCCACACGGAGTCCGACGCAACCGTCCTCAAGGTCGACCTCCCCGGTGTCCCCAAGGACCACGTCACAGTCGAGCTGCACGGCCGCAAGCTCACTATCACAGGGCGCCGTGCTTCGGTGCCTTTGCAATCTGCACCAGAGTCGCGTGATGCAGCTCAGAAGCCTGATGCGCCTGACCAGCGTGATACGCCCGATACCGATTCGGCTGCTGCTGCTGCTCCTCATCCCGCACCAGCACCAGCACCCACTACCGAGCCCGTCACAACAGTAACCGATGAGAAAGAAGACAACCCCAACGCTCACACCGGAACACACACTCCCTCCGAACACAATGCCGACTCCATGCAAGTCACTCCCGACAAACGCACCGCCGCCAGCACCGACAATAATCGCGCCGACCACGTCGTGTACCACACCGTCGTTCGGCTCGGCCTCAATGTCGACGTCGACGCCGTGCAAGTTGAGAGGTTGCAGGACGGTGTACTTACCGTGCGCCTGCCACACCGCAAGCACCCCGCACCACGCCGGCTCTTTGTACAGTAAACCGTTTGCAGATCGTGTGACAGGTAACCGAACCGTATGTAAAAATATTTTTTGAATCTGTTTTGAGGTTGTTGTAAACGCTTTCAGCCTGTTTCGGCCGATTCCGTTTTACGCTGCTCATGCTGTGCGCCTCTTCTCCGGATTCTCCTCCTTACCATTATATGAGGCTGACCGCATAGTCCTATTTTTAAAGCGCGTTCAGCGTTGAGCAATATCTATGGTTTACTGGTCATTATCCATAAAATTCATAGAAGAGGCGGTTGATTGCAAAAGGTCGTTTGGAGATACCAAAAAATTAAACGAAGCATCAGCAGGAATTATGGAAACGTGAAGTGATGCGGTACTTGGAGGCCTTTCGCGATCAGTCATAAAGTCTCGTTGAGGAAATGTGATGGACCTTCGGGTATGGGGCTGTTAGGAACACCAAAGGCTGCACACCAGTCGATAATTTCTGTAGCTGCGTTGGCCGAAGATGCATCGGTGAAGGAAAAGAACCATTTATAATCCTTAAGGGCGTCGTGCAGCATAAGCAAATATTTTGCGCCGTCCGTCGACTTGGGAAGGTCGATGCAATCGAGCTGGAAGAGGTCATTTGGCTTTGCCCCGTGAAGGGCCGGGCCAAACGGACGGGGATTCTTCTCCTTAGCTATTGAGATACAATGTATGCAGAACGTGCAAAACTGATGGACGTCGGCTGAGAGCGTCGTCCAATTGAAGGAAGCGCACAACGTGCGTTTGGTGGATGTAACGGCACTAGTTACAGCCGCACTCGTGTAGGCGATGATGCAAAGTCGGAGTTACTTTTCAGTCACATCGTCGGTAATCCAAACGGCGTTATTGGATGTTCGGAAAAGGCCGTCAGATGGACGTAAATCCTCGGAACAGGATGAAGACGAAACTTCTTGGACTTCGGCGATATTGGCCGCTGAAGGTTATTCGAATTCCTCCGAAGCGGAACTAGGTAGGATCAGAACAGTGACGAGGCGACAGGTGGTAGGCGGCGGTTTTCACCAAACAAGTAGATCGTCCCAGACGTTTTCGTCACTGGAAATGTGGACGCAAGTATAGTTGCAAGCCGTAAGGAGTTAGATTTGACGGAAATAAAATATGTGTCGTAAAGTCGCAGGAAAACTCGAATAGATTCACCATCTACTTGGTCGAGTTGAGGTGAAGCGACTAAAGTGGCCAAAATGGCAGATGGACCCAGATATGTCAAATCGCTGTCAGTAGCATTCACATGTGAGTCGTTGGTCTCGCACATTGCGCCGCAGATCTTTTTAAGTCGTAGCGTCAAATTTTCAAGCTGTACTGATCACTGTCGCAAACTGACAATGAAGGATCGTAGATGATCGATAGCCGAGACTGTCGGATATTTATTAGACGTATCAGTTTATGTATGGAAATATTGATTATTGAGTATGGCTAAAATACGGACTAGAGGAGACATGCTGCCCGTTAGGATAGGCCTGCTTTGGGCATCAATGTAACTGAAAAGACATCACGTCCACGTAATCCCGAAAGGTGAACCGTGAGGAGGCATGTTGGCATTGGATGGCAGCAGTGAGGACGGAAATATGTCACTTACGCGACATCCCGGAGGGAGCATGATGAAGTTGTGTTAATCGCATTCGTGGTTACAGACATGAAAAGAATGGGACACGCTCGCTTGGGTCAGGGTAGGTAACGGGGGCGAGGGTCGCCTCGCCCGGCACGAACAGAACAGGACACGGGTAAAGGGCATAGTAACGCTCGCTAGCAACGCGGGACAAAGCGCGCAAGTTTTGGGAAGAGAATCGTGAGGAAACAATTTACCTAGAAGAAACAGACGGGGGCGCGGAGTAGAAAGGAGTTGGATAAAACAGGACGCGGCGCTAGGCGCGTAAAGAAAAAAAGGGAAGTAGGTTCCGGTTCATTGATCGATTAAGATGAGACGCGATGAGTACGCTGAACTATTAAAGAAGGTTAATGAAACACATAAGCCTCATGTTCGAATACATAGATACTGTAAAGTTGGACTGTAAGGTACCCGCAACGGGAGATATGCGCGGAGTGCATATATCCAGGCAGGTACCGTCGGCCTACTTTGGCTCAGCAAGGCCATATCAGGTGGAGCTGGGTCAGCCTGTAGAGGGCGAGGGGGTACACGGGCGCGTGCCGTGTGTAACTAACCCGTTAAAAGGAATGATCAGAATAATTAAATCTGCGCCATGTGCACATTTCAATATTCCGTTAAGTAAACTATTACTTCCAAATAAAACTTTAGGCAGCACTACCCTTCTGCCTAGTACGGTACACAATATGCGGGCTGTATTATTCTAAAAGAACATAGAAATAAAGATGTATTCGTATGTGCGGACGACGGTGGACCTCCAAGGATGCTCACAGAATCAAGAAGTGACCGAACAATTGCTGATAAAGTCCGAAGAGAGTTGAAACCGATAATTGATATGCTCCTCGCGTTCACTCGCTGCTGATGTTAAGCCACAATTTTACAGCCCCTCTGAGCTTTGACATGGAAAGTTCCACGCCCTTGATGTCACAAAATAGATCATTTTGGTAACATCATTGGCTATGTGCTGTGGGCTGAACGCCCAATGGTAGGGAACGACCCCGGGAACTTGCAATAATTCGCTTTGATCCTACATACTACCGGCATATCCTTGCACGTGTACCCGTGTGTAATTCGCACTCCGCAGGGCTAAATTCAACACCGGTTTCTACCCCGAACCCGTACTTCGTGGCCATGGACAGTGCGGCGCAGGTATAAGTCATGCGTTATGTGCAGATATGACACGCAAGGTAAGCTGGCCGACTTCAGACGTACAGCGCCAGTTTTGTTTGCGCCAATCGCACCTCGATACACGTAAAACCTACCCATTTATTTTGGGCACTTTACAGAAATTTACAGTGACAGTTCCACGGCGTTTGAGTTTGCTTCTACATTCACTCCACTTTTCCTGAGCTCAATGCGCAGGGTACGCACCTCAAAATTCTTCTAGGAGCTGAACGACCACAGGCCCACCGTGCTTTGGAAGCAGGTGTCAAGACCGTTCCTCAGCGCCATCGTAATCTAAATAGAGCTCAATCCCCGCGCGCCTCACTGGGTTCGACATATTCCCGCGCCTCGGTGAATGTTTTTTGTCTTAATCCTATCTCTGGGGCGTGTTTTTACCCGAGATTTGGGGCCCCGGGTTACGTACACCTCTGCGGGTCAAGGAAGGATCTCTTTTTTGGCGCCTTATTAATAAAGTATCTCAGGGGTCTTCTAGCGGCCCCATTGGTACGATTGGGGACTTAAATGGATGTCAGAAGCTGCCTGGAGCAGAAGATTTACTCAATTTAGATTTCGTTTGCACTACGTAAACTAGTTTCGTACAAATTCTTTCACTACAAAAGGTGCATTACTAAAATCATTCAAATAATTCAAAACGTACAAATATTGGCCTCCCGCCAACAGAGGTTCCCACTTACCACACAGGGGGGGGGGGGGGGGGGGGGGTCAAAAAAAAAAAAAAAATATTA
>JAVCKV010099620.1:0-58025 GCA_032274145.1 Herpochondria borealis | reverse complement strand
CTTCTTCATGTAATCTTTTCCTTTCATTCTTTAGACTTCCTAAAAAAACTCGGTATAACAAGAGCTCTATCAAATCAATAGTTGGAATAGAATATTCAAATACAGCTTTCTCCCCTGTATCATCTACTCCGTCCAATCCATTATTAGCGGCGTCCCAACTTTGTTCATCATCGTATATATAGGATCTATCAGGGTAAACCATAATGAAGCCATAACTACTATCTAATGAATAGTTTTTTGTTTTTCTTTCTCTAACATCATTAATTCTTAATAAAAGATTATGACTGAGAATAATATATAATGGCAGTCCATTAATAACACCTAGGAGAGTTTTGTAATTAATTTTATTACCACCCTCAGAAATATTTAATTGAATCATCCTCAAATAATCCTTGTGAAACCCAATATTCATTTTTTTTCTACTCATTCTACAATTATGTTATTCAACATACGCGGATTTTAGCACTAAATTACCGTTTACTATTTTAGTTCTCACTACAAAATTCAAATTCGAAGGCACGTTATCTATCAAATATTGAACAGTGTGAAAATCGGAACTTGGATCATTAATTTTTTTCACAAATGCAGCGTTCACAAGACATTTGTAATCATTTTCTGGAATCTTATGTGAGGTAGTAAATGCTTCATTAGTTTTCTGTTGAAAAACGGTCCACCCATTGTTTTTTATATCCTCTATGATCTGCACAGGATCAGATCCTACTGGAGAATTTTTGATGTAATTCCATCCCGCTTCTGAGGGCACTAGCGTCGCAGGATAATTAAATTGCTCAATGGTCGTACCGTCATTAAATGTATGCAATACTTGACCAGATGTAGCCGACTCACCACTAATAGACACCCCAGCACCAGGCTGCAGCGTGTTAGGACTTTCAAAATAAGCAATTGAATGATTACCATCAGAATCTCTTATTCCGATTGCTGTAGATTTATGTGGCGTACTGGCATCTAATTTTTCAGGTTTCATAACAAATCCATTGTTCAATAAATCTCGGCATTCATCAATATAATTTGCCAGTCCTCCTGTACTTAAGCTTTCATCCATAAGATTAATACTTGGTAAGATAACAAATCTATTGTTCGTCCCTAGTCGGAAGTGTAATTTGTCTTTTCTCACGACTATCAATTCCGTATCCACGCTAACAAAGTAAATCACTACTTTTGCATAGCTGACCCCTAAGTCAAATAATTAAACTATGAACGGCCCAGATCCAAATGAAAAATTCCCGCTTGATCATCATAAGAAGTTATGTTTTCTCAAGAACATCATCTTATCGCCAAATGTGACCGTCGGTGACTACACCTATTACGATGACTTTGAAGATGTGCAGAATTTTCATCAGAATGTATTGTACCATTTCGACTTTACTGGAGATCGATTGGTTATTGGCAAGTTCTGTATGATCGCATCGGGAGTGAAATTTATCATGAATGGCGGCAATCACCTTACAAAATCTATATCTACCTTCCCGTTTGCAATCTTTGGCAATGGTTGGGAATCTGCTATGGAGGGAAAGACGTATCCTACAAAAGGCGATACCAATCTTGGCAATGATGTGTGGATTGGCCACAATGCGACTATCATGGCTGGAGTCACGATAGGGGATGGTGCGATCATAGCTACCAATGCAAATGTGACAAAAGATGTACCTGCATATAGCGTAGTAGGCGGAAATCCTGCGAAGGTGATCAAAATGAGATTCTCTGAGGAAGAAATTTCTAAATTACTTGAGCTCAGATGGTGGGATAAAGATATGGATTGGATTACGTCAAATCTGCAATTGTTGACGGGAAATGATATCGCCAGATTGATAACGGGGCATTAGTGATTTGGTTATTAGAGCTGCAAATAAATCACCAATTGGTAAACGCTTCATTAAAAATATTCTCACTGATCTGATCAAAGATGTCTACGATAAACCCATCTTGTACTTCTTGCAGATCTAGAGTCGGATCGAAAGGAATACCAAACGAGAATGTTTTATTCCAATTTTCGTCTTCGTTATTGTTATTGATGTAGTCTACTTTGACGCCGATGGTTAATTTGTTGAGAGAGACTTCCGATCCTTGCTGAGATCCTTCATTGCTTATCCTAAAACTATTGATCGTACAGTCAAATTCTATATCTGGTGTAGTCTCATTCCATCGGAGACTTGATTGTCCTCGGACTGTCGCTCGGAGCTGATCCATGAATCGCTCGGGACTGTCTGGGGGAGCCTTGAAATCTGTCAATTTTACCGTTCGAACATAGAACGTATCTACATCAGGAGGGATGCTGATCCCCTTGAATGAATAGCAGCCTACTAATGAACTGATCAAAACAAGGAATAAGATTGAATATTTGATTTGTGTCTTCATATATAGATAACGAAGGAAGTGATTATTCGTCTATTTCGTATTGTTTTATTTTTCTGTAGAGCGTCCTTTCTGAGATTCCTAGTTCTTGCGCTGCATCTTTTCTACGGCCTCGATGTTTTTTGAGGGCCTTGCCGATCATATCTTTTTCCATAGCCTCCAGCGATAGATTTTCCTCTACAATTTCAGAATTTTGGTAGGCGTCCTGTCGATCGCGATCTAGTATGATTGGCCTTGTCATCATGTCTTCTTGATCATCATCATTGTAGTAGACATTTTCTTCTCTGCGGGCAGGTCGAGGAGTAGGCATGTCCCTATTGTCCATATATCTATCTAGTGCATCATTGGATTTACTAAGTCTTTGGAGATCGGGAACACTTAGGTCATTGTTGTTGATCAGTTCGTATACAAGAGATTTCAGATCATTGAGATCCGTTTTCATATCTAGCAAAAACTTAAACAGCAACTCTCGTTCTTGGAACCCCGATCCTCCTTCTTCCGAGTTGCGCCCTGATATTGCTGGCAGATCTCTTTTGAGCAGATGTGGAGCTATCTCTAGCAATATCTCGGCATCTACCAGCGGCTTGTCCGACATGACAGACAGTTGCTCGACTAGATTTTTAAGTTCTCGAATATTTCCTGGCCATCTATAGTTTTCGATTACCATCTGAGCTCGTTCATCTAGCGCGATGGATTCTGAACGATATTTTTCTGAAAAATCTATAGCAAACTTGCGGAACAGCATATAGATGTCCTCTCTTCGTTCATGTAAGGCAGGTACCTTGATGGGTACAGTATTCAATCGGTAATACAGATCTTCTCTAAATTTGCCCTTTTTTATGGATTCTTCTAGACTGACATTGGTTGCCGCTACAATCCTCACGTCGGTACGAATAGTCTTGCTTGATCCTACTTTGATAAATTCACCAGACTCTAGTACTCGAAGTAGATATGCTTGGGTGTCAAGTGGCATCTCTCCAATCTCATCTAGAAATATCGTGCCACCATCTAGCGTCTCAAAGTACCCATTCCGATCAGAAGTAGCTCCAGTAAATGATCCCTTTTCATGACCAAACAACTCAGAATTGATGGTGCCTTCTGGAATGGCACCGCAGTTGATCGCAATAAATTTATTGTGCTTCCGCTTGCTTAATTCGTGGATGATTTTGGAAAATACTTCTTTACCTACACCACTTTCCCCTCTGATGAGCACACTAAGATCTGTGTTGGAGACTCGCATCGCGGTACCCAGTGCCCGATCTAGGGGTTCGGATCGCCCGATGATTCCAAATCTCTGTTTTACGCCTTGTAATGTCATAGTATTTCGAGAGTATTGCGATTAAATAAGAATAGAAGTCTTGTTTGAATACGAACGTCAGAAGAGTAGATATTTAGTCTACAATTTCTCCTTTCATAGTAGCTTGAGATACTTCATCTACACGGATATTTACATAGTCACCTGGCTTTACTCCTTCCTTCTTTGGAAAAATACAAACCTTGAATTGACTGGTTTTACCCTTGTAGTGCTGGTCCGATTTTTTACTATCTCCTTCGACGAGTACTTTATGTACCTTTCCAAGATCTTTTTGGTTGGATTCCAGCGATAGTCTACTTTGTACATCTATGACTTCTGCCAATCTTCTTTTTTTGACCGCTAGTGGAATATCATCTTCGTATTTTCGAGCGGCAAGTGTGCCAGGTCTTTCGCTATAGAAAAACATATATGATAGACTATATTTAGCATACTCCATGATACTTAATGTATCCTGATGCTCTTCCTCGGTCTCACTGCAAAATCCCGTAATGATATCTGCTGAAATAGCACAATCTGGGATGATTTTATAAATGGCGTCGATCTTTTTGATATACCATTCTCTGGTATACGTTCTGTTCATCAGGTTGAGTACCCGGCTGTTACCTGATTGGACGGGGAGGTGGATGTACTTACAAATGTTCTCATACTTATTTATCGTATGTAGTACTTCGTCAGTAATATCCTTTGGATGCGAAGTCGAAAATCTAATCCTCAAATCCGGATGAACTAGCGCTACCATTTCTAGTAGCTGAGCAAAATTGACCGTCTCTTTTGTTTCTGGATTCTCCCATTTGAATGAGTCCACATTCTGACCCAATAAGGTGACTTCTCGAAAACCATTTTCAGCTAATTCTCTAGCTTCTGCGACGATGCTGAATGGGCTACGTGATCGTTCTCTACCTCTAGTAAATGGAACAACACAAAAGGAGCACATATTATCACATCCTCTCATGATAGAAATGAATGCAAGTACCCCATTACTCTGTAATCTGAGCGGGGATATATCTGCATACGTCTCTTCTTTACTGAGCAGTACATTGATCCCTTTGTCACCATCTTCTACTGTTTCGAGGAGATTTGGAAGATCTCTGTATGCATCTGGTCCTACAACGAGATCAACAAGCTTTTCTTCTTCAAGTAATTTTGATTTTAATCTTTCGGCCATACAACCGAGAATTCCGACCATAACTTCTGGACGACCTCTTTTGACTCTGTTGAATACGCCGAGTCTATTACGAACGTTCTGTTCCGCTTTCTCTCTAATCGAACAAGTATTGATGAGGATCAGATCCGCAATATCCATGTTTCGAGTTGGACTATATCCAGCATCTGCCAATATCGACGCTACGATTTCAGAATCACTAAAGTTCATCTGGCATCCATAACTCTCGATATAGAATGCCTTCTGACCTGGAGCTTTGTCTCCATCAAAAAAGACTTCCCCTTGTTTCGTTTCGTCGATGGTCTTTCCTATCGATGGTATAGTCGGATTGTCATTGTACATGAGATATATTTTGCTGTGCGATGAGGTGATTAGAGCCATTGGTAAGGCTCATGGTCGCTTCATTTTTATTTTTGTAATACTTCGGACTGCAAAGGTATTGAAAAAATCAATGTAGTATGACATATTGACAGTTAAGGTTTAAATATTGTTTGTGGAGCATTACGATGCAATCCATCGGGTATGGAGTGCAGTTGGTCGAGCATCCGGAATAATAGATACTATGACATGCTAACCGATTGTTTTATGGTAGTGTTTTACTCCCAGGTGGAGCGAGTATTTTTGAATATCTGATCAATTGAGATCAGTCATGATATTTGGAATGAACTGTTGGTAGTTGCATTGTAATGCGGTCAATCCAGAGGCAAAAAAGCACCTAGGGAATGTTTTGCTAGTTTGAAGTTGAGATGGAAGATTTTTTGTGGAGAAGAATATGTAGGAAAATAATGAATTGAAATATTGCTCATAAAAGCGGTGCTTTTGGAAGCCTTTTAAATACAGATTTTTTTAACCTATAAATATAAACAAGATGATTCAGAAAACATCAAATGCATTTGTGACCGCATCGTGGGTTGCCATGGCGACAGGATTAGTAGGATATCTGATTGGACTTTGGAGAGCGGATATGTTACTCAATGAAAAGGGATATTACTTTACCTTAATTATGTTTGGATTATTTGCTGTAGTGTCTTTGCAAAAGAGTGTCCGAGATAGACTAGAGGAGGTAGTAGTGACTGACATTTACTACAATATTTGCTGGTTTGCAACGGTACTTTCTATTGTGCTTCTTATAATTGGACTTTGGAATGCGACGATGTTACCGAGCGAAAAAGGGTTTTATGCTTTTGCATTTCTCTTGGCTATGTTCGGAGCTGTGGCCGTCCAGAAGAATACACGAGATAATATGTTGACAGCGCTAGAGCACTAAGGATGTGATTTGTAATTACCAGAAAGTACGACGGAGCTTAGTTTTTTCTAGGCTTCGTCGTTATTGCGTTATTGCGTTTGTTTGTCAATGAACTGTCTTTGATAGCAAGACTTACTGATTGCCCCAAATGAAAAATTCTCTACTATCATACTCAGTATACCGATTATGGTTTAGAGTCGCACTAATATACATTGGTAAATGCCGATACGTATTGAGTTGAGCAAATGAAATTAGTGCGGTACGAAATAGTAATCGGTATTACACAACAATTGACACTGATTTTCTCTTTTTAGGATATAAATCTTATCAACTATGTTCAGATATATTCCTTTTGAGGAGATTGAGAAAAACAAGTGGAACGGTACTGTACACTTTGCAAATAATGGGAATATCCAAGGGTATCATTGGTATCTCAAAGCGGTACTCAGTGAATGGGGAGCAATTGTCGAAAATGACTATGAAACTGTTGTGCCTGTGATCTTGAATCCTTTGAAGCCATATCAATATAGGCTTCTGAAAGAGCTAGGTCCATACTCAGTAAATTTGTTGAATAAGGGTAGGGTAGATGAGATATTATCGTTGTTGAAGAAGCATAACAAGAGCACGCAGTATCCGATTAACAATAGGGTGAGCGCCAATCTTGTAGATCATTTGGATAGTAAAAAAAGAAATAAAGCTGTCTACTTAGGTGGGAAATCTTATGATGACCTATCTGAAACATACGGGGACGAATTTTTAGATAATCTATACGGAAAGGGATATGAAAACATCAAAATCATGTCTGGAAAAAAACCGGAAGATATAGTAGCACTACTCAACGAACCTGAAGAATATAAAAATGCGCTCATGCGTATCATGTACAATGCCATGCATCGAGGGGTGGGCTTTTCTAATGGAATAGAAGATAAGAATACCGGTGAGATACTCGCGATCAGTTTTTTTGTAGGCAGTCCAATGGTTGTTTCAGAGTTGATGTCCTATGTCAAAAATGATAAAAAGCACAGGCAGCTGATTTTTGATTTGATATTTAGGAACAACTCGGAGAAACCATCAAGTATTGAGACCTTTCAGAGCGTTGATGATCTATTTGCGATGGGGTTTGATTCGGAACCAGTTGTCGACATTCAGCTTAATAAATCAGCACTTACGAATCTGAAGAAAGCATTCGGGGGTGCCTATTGATGTCATGCTCTTGATGAGATTTTTACACAGTATTGGATTGGTCTCGTTTATTGATTGTATTTTTAATGGAATATCTAAATGCAAAAATAAATAAGCGTGGGTAAGCGAATTTTTCAATCTTTAATGTCAGTCTTTTTGATGTTTCAGTCCATCAAACTCATTGAGATTATCACACTGCATCGAGTAGAAAATGGACTTGCGATTGTAGCCTTCGCCTTAGCACTCAATTTGTTCCTAACAGGGATATTTGCATTTGCCGTATTTGCTTGGCCCGTAGAAAAGTTGCTGCCTGAACTCTACTACAGGGTTAGGAATCCGAAGAGGTTGAAAAGTCTCAGTAAATTTATCGGACTTGATAATTTTAAGGCATTACTACTTGCGACGGTTTGGAGAAGTAAAAAAATGCAAAAGGAGCTTTTTGATGGGACCCAAAGTGGTTTGAATCCCTTGAATAAAGCTTCTGAGAAATCAGAATTTGGACATTTCTTGCCCTTCGTCTTATTGCTAGGGATCTGTATTTATTTGTGTATCGATGGCCAGTGGTGGTTGGCGTTTGTTACAACTATTATCAATGTTATATTTAATTTCTATCCAGTCATTCTTCAGCGGCATCACCGCATGAGGATCGATCGAATATCTCTACTATTAGCAAGGCGGAAATCATAGCATTTACTATCTTGTAGCCACAAGTATTTTTCTTAAAATATGAAAAGAAGAGACGCAATAAAAGGAATCGTTTTATTTTCCTTAGGAACAAGCATTATATATTCCTGTACCGATAAGTTTCAGGCTGTCCATGAGCTAGCGCTCAAGCAATTAGATTTTACCAATGACGAACTGGATATCATTGATGCAGTTTCTAGGTCCACTGTGCCTTTGCAATCTATCCCGCAACTGGCAGAGCATTCGGCACTTCCGTTCGTATTGACAATGGTTGATGATCTATACCCAAAAGAGGATATAGATTTATTTATTGCTGGGGTCCGATCTATCGATTCGCGTACCATTGTTGAATTTGGAAAACCGTTTTTGAGATTAGATGATACAGATAGTATGACTTTCTTGAGATCGCTCAATATAGCTGAGGTTGGTACTCCTGTGCCGATCCAGAGAATGTTTGATATGATCAAAAGTGAAAGTATCAAGTATCTAAGAACTACAGAACATATACAGCGGACAGTCAATTATTATGAGATGGCACCCGGTAGATACTCCGGAGACATAGCTATCTCCGCACTAAAGAATGCCAATCAGATATGAAAGAATCTCTTAACTATGAGGCGATCGTAATCGGGGCTGGCATGAGTGGCAGTTGGGTAGCAAAGGAACTCTGTGATGCAGGAATAAAAACGTTACTACTGGATCGTGGTCCCAATGTGATGCATCTAGCGGATTATCCTACTGCTAGTATGGAACCATGGGAGTACGAGCACCGAGGAGCCATTACACAAGAGGAGCTTGAAAAAAATCCAATTGTCAGTCGATGTTATGCTTATAAAGAAGGAGCGACACATTTCTTTGCCGAAGATTCAGTACAGCCCTACCTCCAGAGTAAGCCATTTGACTGGATCAAGGGGTATCAAGTAGGAGGCAAATCCCTTATGTGGGCAAGGCAAACGCAGAGATGGAGTCCATATGATTTTGATAATCCCACAACCAATAGATTTGGTATCGAATGGCCCATTGATTACAATGATCTAGCTCCGTGGTACAGTCACGTAGAAAAATTTGTAGGGATATCTGGGAATAACGATGGTCTCGAAATTTTGCCTGATGGTGAGTTTTTGCCGCCGCTAGAGATGAATGTTGTTGATAAGTATCTGCAAGACATTGTCTCAAAAGAATACACAGATCGACATGTCATATATGCAAGATGTGCACACCTGACTGAACCCCAAGAGATACATAAAACTCAGGGCCGTGGCAAGTGTCAGCATCGAACAATCTGTGAGCGTGGTTGTCCTTTTGGTGGCTACTTTAGTGCCAATAGTAGTACTATTCCTTGGGCACAACGGACTGGAAATCTGACATTGAGGCCGGATAGTGTGGTGCATTCTATTATATATGATGTAGAAGGTGGGAAAGCTTCTGGTGTGAAAGTCATTAATGCCAACTCAAAGGAAGAAATCATATTTGAGGCAGATGCTATCTTTCTCAATGCAGGTGCGATTAATAGCAATGCGATCTTATTAAACTCCAAGACTGATAGATTTCCTAATGGATTAGGAAACGACAGTGGTGTGATGGGTAAGTTTTTTGGTTTTCACAATTATCGAGCAAGAATCAATGCAATATGCCCCAAATTTGAAGATCGTGTAACGGAAGGTCGATCACCGACCAATGCCTACATGCCAAGGTTTGTAAATATCGGATGGCAAGATCAAGCGTTTAAAGGTGGATATGGAGTGGCAATATACTCAGGGAGGTATAGGCAAGCTGATACGGCACTTATGGGTATGGACCTTATCCAGGAGCTGCAAAAAGACAAAAACTTTGGTCCATGGCAAGTGAGTGCCATGATGATGGGCGAAACATTGCCCAAAGAAGGAAATAGGATCGAATTAGATGAGATAAATGTAGATCAGTATGGGTTTCCATTACTTGACTTTCACGTTGATTATGATGAGAATGATGTCATGATGATGGAGCACTTTTATGAAGCACTAGAGGAATTGTACGAGAAAGCTGGATTTACCAATGTAGAGCGAGTAGATACTGGTCAAGCTCCGGGCTTAGATATACACGAGATGGGAGGATTACGTATGGGAGATAATCCGAAAGAGTCCATACTAAATGCAAATAATCAAGTACATTCATGCCTGAATATCTACGTGACGGATGGGGCTTGTATGACATCCACATCGTATCAAAATCCTTCGCTTACGTATATGGCACTTGCTGCGAGGGCGGCGAATCATTATATTGCAGCGCGAAAGACCTCAGATTTTCAATAAATAGAAATAAATAAATTGTCCTTATGAAGTACATACTGCTTTTACTTATACTACTGAGCTTTGGAGATGTCAAAGCGCAAGATCAGACGGTGGGGTTGTTTGTAAATGACGAGCGCGCATACGATGGATATACATTGTTTACCAATAGTAGAGATACGTATCTGATCGATAATTGTGGCCATCTGATTAACACTTGGCCGAGTGCTTATAGACCAGGATTGTCAGTCTATTTGCTTGAGAATGGAAATCTTCTGAGATGTGGAAGGGTCAATGGAGCATTTATCGGAGGCGGTGTTGGTGGAGTTTTTGAATTGTTGAATTGGGAAGGTGAAGTGATATGGTCATACCAACTATCTGATGATAATGTGCAGTCTCACCATGATATCGAACCGCTGCCGAATGGTAATTTTTTGGCGATGGTGTGGAGTAGTATGCCACCTCAAGAGGCTACAGAAAATGGACGTATCAGCAATCAGGAGGTTTGGATTGAAAATATCTATGAGATAGAAATGGTAGGTACAGATGACATAAATATTGTTTGGCAATGGAGTTTAGCGGATCACTTAGTTCAGGATCACGATCAGAGTCGATTAAATTATGGGAATGTAGCGGAACAACCAGGGAAAATGGACTTTAATTATGAAGCTACTGCAGATCGGGATTGGGCCCATTTCAACGCGATAGACTATAATGCTGAATTAGATCAAATAGCGATCAGTTCTAGGAATTTTGATGAAATATGGATATTGGACCATAGTACAACTACGGTAGAAGCGTCGGGTTCTACCGGTGGAGACTATGGTAAAGGAGGAGATATACTTTATCGATATGGCAATCCTCAGGCATACGGTCGAGGTACTGCGGCAGATCAAAAATTTGATGGGCAACATAATATCGAGTGGATATCGGAAGGTACTCATGTTGGCCAGCTTTCAGTTTTTAATAATGAGTGGATGAATGGGAGATCTAGAGCTGAGCGTTTTGTACCACCTGCAGTGGATGGAAATTATATTCTTGGAGAAAATGAAGCTTATGGACCTGCAGAGGTAGCATGGGCGTATGATGCTCCAGGATTTTATTCTGGCAGGATATCTAGTACTCAGTTTCTTGCCAATGATAATGTGCTGATTTGTGAAGGTGGCGACGGACTTTTTTTCGAAGTGACACCCGATGGAGAGGTAGTCTGGGAATACCGAAATCCTATAAATGGTTCCGGGGGGCCTGTTACGCAAGGGTCTAATCCATTTCAAATATCTACATTTAGGGCATTGAAATATGCGCCGGATTTTGCTGGGTTTGATGGAGTGGATCTGACTCCAAGCGGACCCCTAGAATTGGAACCAATTGACTACGACTGCACGACATCAACATCTGTTTCTGAATCCAGTCAATCTAGGGTATTCGAGCTTAGAGGAACTTTGGTTTTGGATCAATTGCACGTTGAGGTTACAGAAATTTCCAACTTGTCTATTATTGATATGTATGGACATCAAATCAAAAGAGCCAATTACGCTGTTGGCGAACATTTCATCGACCTTGCTCATGCTCCGAGGGGTATGTATTTTGTTACAGATGGGATATCAACTGAGCGGTTCATTAGACAATAAGATATGATAATGGACTGCTGCGCATTACAAAGATACCATGTTGTCCAAATCGCAGATGATCGCTAGGCCATCAGTCGTCGATTAGTTAATACATATTCAGCTATTTCTAGTTGGGAATAGTATCAAACTAATTTGAAGAACAGACGTTATACCTATCTATGGTTTGGTTTATTTAGCAAACTCAGAAACTGCACTCTTAAGAGTGAAGTCACGACCACACATGAATAACCACCAAAAAATAAGCTTACTACCCGCCTTTGGCATTATCTGTTAAAGGTGTCAAGTGGATTGTGAAATTAAAGTTAGTGATTGTAGATGAAAGGATGGAGATTTAGTCAATATATACCAGATCCCGATGGAGATGATCCATTTGAGCGACTACTCAAGATTTTTCAGGAGCTGTTAGTTCATACAAGTGGTGATGTGTCGGAGGCATTGAGTTGGCTTACTGAACTAGACAAGCAGTATAATCTGACTGATAATAAGTATGGGATGGCGGATTTTATTCAAGATCTGATTGATAAAGGCCTTATTAGTAATAAGGATAAAAAGAATCCTAAATTTACTCCTACTTCTAAGATGGAGGTCGCACTTCGTAAGCGTGCGCTCGATGATATATTTGATCAATTAAAAAAATCTCGAAAGGGAGAGCATAATACAAAAGTGTCTGGTAGCGGTGACGAATTTACTTCTGAGTTGAGACCTTTCGAATTTGGCGATCGACTTGACAATATCTCGATGACCGAATCGCTGAAGAATTCCTATATTAATCATGGTATTGATGATTTTAGATTGACTGAAGATGATCTTCAAGTGCATGAAACGTACTATCAAAGTCAGATGAGTACAGTACTGATGATAGATATCAGCCATAGTATGATCCTGTATGGGGAAGATCGAATCACTCCAGCCAAGAAAGTAGCGATGGCTTTATCAGAGTTGATCATTACTAGGTACCCCAAAGATACATTGGATATTATCGTTTTCGGGAATGATAGTTGGCAGATAGAAATTAAGGACTTGCCTTACCTTGAGGTTGGTCCATACCACACAAATACCGTTGCGGGATTGGATCTAGCTATGGATATCCTTCGGAAACGGAAGAACCCCAATAAACAAATCATGATGATTACCGACGGGAAGCCCACCTGTATCAAAAAGGGAAAAAAGTATTATAAGAATAGTTTTGGATTGGATAAGACGATTCTCAATAGGACATTAGGGCAAGCGGTGAAATGTAGAAAGTTGAATATTCCGATTACCACGTTTATGATTGCTAGGGATCCATATTTGGTCAATTTTGTGGATCAGTTTACCGCAGCCAATAATGGAAAAGCCTTTTACAGTTCATTACAGGGGCTAGGCGAATTCATCTTTATGGATTACAAACAGAATAAGAAAAAGCGCAAATAGATATCCATCAGACCGAGGAAGTTCAATCTAATACGGCGATGACATTTGCATTAACAAAATATAGAATTTACGAATTATGAAAGATATAAATACACTTGGTGCACTGAGAAAGTCAGGCTACAAACCAAGATCAATAAAAGAAGAGCTCAGGGAGAATCTCATCAGCAAGATGAAGAGGAAGGAGAAGGTCTTCGAAGGAATAATGGGATTTGATGAGACCGTACTTCCTGATATAGAGCGAGCTATTTTGTCTAGGCACAACATTTTGTTATTAGGCCTCAGAGGGCAAGCGAAAACTAGGATTGCTAGACTTTTGGTCACTTTACTAGACGAACATATGCCGATAATAGCTGGCAATGAACTCAATGATGATCCGCTGGCTCCGATCACCAGACAAGGAATAGAAATGGTTGCGGAGCATGGGGATGATACTCCGATCGAGTGGATCTACAGAGAAGATAGATATGTAGAGAAGCTTGCTACTCCGGATGTATCGATAGCCGATTTGATAGGAGATGTAGATCCTATTAAGGCTGCCACTTTGAAACTACCATATTCAGATGAGCGGGTGATACATTTCGGTCTAGTACCAAGGTCGCACAGATGTATATTTGTGATCAACGAATTGCCAGATCTACAGCCTAGGATTCAAGTTTCATTGTTCAACATTTTACAAGAAGGAGATCTTCAAATTAGAGGCTTCAAATTGAGAATGCCTTTGGAGGTTCAGTTTTTATTTACCGCTAATCCTGAGGATTACACCAACCGAGGAAGTATTATCACTCCGCTCAAAGATAGAATCGAATCTCAAATCTTGACTCATTATCCGACGACTATAGAGATATCGAGAAAGATCACGGAACAGGAAGCAAATATTCATCAAGATCAGTTGGATCAGGTTGGTATATTAGGCTTGCATAGAGATCTATTGGAGTTTGTAGCATTCGAAGCTAGAGAGAGTGAGTTCATTGATGAAAAAAGTGGCGTGTCTGCCAGGTTATCAATCTCAGGAATGGAAAACCTAGTCAGCACGGCAGAGCGAAGAATGATTCTCAATGAAGATAAGAAAACCCATACTAGAGTTACGGACTTCTGGGGGGTAGTACCCGCGATTACCGGTAAGGTTGAGCTCGTATACGAGGGAGAGCAAGAAGGTCCATACAATGTAGCGATGCACTTACTTAGTGGTGCTATCAAAGAGATATTTTTAGAGAATTTTCCAGCACCAGATGACTACGAGAAGGGAGTAGATAGAGATCCTTATGGAGCCATTAGGGCATGGTTTTCTGACGGCAATCAAATCGATCTTCTCAATGATGACAATGAGAAGGCGTACAAAGAAAAATTGGCAAGCGTAGCTGGATTAGCTAGGTTAGTGGACGATCAGAATGTGCCAGATGACCAAAAATACGCTTATATGGAGTTAGCGCTTCATGGATTAAGTGAGGTAGAGATGGTTAGTAAGCGATATCTGAACAATACCATTTCATTTTCTGACCCATTCAAAGGGATGTTTGATGATTTGCAGGAGGGATAGAATAGGTTGGATTTTATAGTTATGTTTCCTAATTTCGGGTAGGTGGCAAAGATTGAGAAACATATCCAAAAAGTTAGTCAAGAGCAGGTAGTTACACAGGTGTAATTGACTTATGTGTCAAATGGATTTGATATGTATAAGATTATTTCGATACATTTGGTTTTATCATGTCGTTATAATAACATCAATCCTAACGCCTCAAAACAGAGCACAGAATCCTACAAAAAATGTATAGAACCTCCATTATTGTGATAAAGAATTTGTTTTTGTGCAGCAGTTATTTGTTGGCGGCTGTGCTTTTTTTCTTTTCTAGCACTCCCACGATAGCTCAAAAGGCAGACAGCACGGCACTCGAAAATACAAACATATCCATACTTACATGTCGCAGCGGAGATGAGTTGTATTCTACGTTCGGTCATACAGCGGTACGCATCAACAATGCTCAGTTGGATACTGATGTAGTATACAATTACGGTGTATTTAGTTTTGATACACCTGGGTTCTATGTAAAATTTATGCGAGGACAATTACCTTACTACCTAGGGAGAGCTAGATATAAGGGTTTTATTTCTTCATACATTTATGAGGAACGAAGTATCATAGAACAAAAACTGAATCTCACAAATGCTCAGAAGAAGGAGTTGATTATTTTTTTGGAGGACAATGCACGACCAGAAAATAGGGAATATACCTATGATTTCTTTTATGATAATTGTGCTACGAGAGTTGTGGACGTATATGGCCTAGTGAGTTCGTTCGGTGATTCGATAGCTTACTCCAATGTGGTAGAGAAGAAAACATTCAGAGACTTATTGAAAGAAAACCTTGCCAACTTACCGTGGTCAGACTTTGGGATTGATATAGTGATTGGTGAACGTGCGGATCAGATTACAAATCGAAGGCACCAGATGTTTTTACCAGAGTATGTGATGGATAACCTAGCTCAAGCGTATGTAGTCAAAGCTGATGGTTCGCGTCTGAAGATTGCTAAGAAGCCACAAGTTATTTTGAATTTTGAAGCTAAAAATGAGGTCAGAAAAAGTAAAGCTACTCCCTGGCCAATGTTGGTGATGCTAATGATCTTAGGGTTGACAGTCTTGATGAATTGGCTAGGAGGAACGTTAGCCATAGTCTATAATAAAGTGCTGCTCGCAGTTGCGGGATTATTGGGTTTGTTTCTGTTGTTTATGTGGTTTGGTACTAATCATGGGGCTACCAGAGATAATTGGAATGTATTATGGCTCAATCCGCTCCTATTGTTGATATTCACGAAAGTGAAAAATCAAACGCTGTACAGTCTAGTGATTATAGGTTTTCTAGGTCTAGCAATGCTGAATTGTGCATTTACTTTTCTACCACAGTTTATGCATCTGGCTTTTATGCCGATGATTCTGAGTATAGGAATTTCATTTTGGACGGAGAGTTTTAGAAAGCAAACGATTGCATAAGCCAAGATCATTCCTTATCTCATCTTAGGACGTCTTCTTTTGCTTTTGCCGCCTTGCATCATAGATTGACCTCGTCTACCCATACCTTGAGCAGCTTTTGCTTGGCCTCTTTGTTTGAGCGCTTTGCCAAATTCTTCTAATTGCATTTTCAATTGCGGTTCTGTAATATTCATTTTTTTTGCTTCTCGGTAGTAATTTTGAGCAGCTGTCCATTTATTCTTTTGAGCACTAATATTCGCGAGTTGCAGGAGTACCATTCCTTTTTCTGTCTCGGTAGGTAAGTCAAGAGTCAGAGCCTTGTTAAACAGTTCTTCCGCTTCATTAGTTTGATTTCGATTGATAGCTATCGTACCTCTCATGATGTAGTAAAATGCTCTGTTTGAGATGTAGAGTAGATTAGGGAAGAACGTCAGATTAAGGCGTTTTTCAGCACCATCGATATCCGTAAGTTGGATAAGTTCTGCTGCGGATTGTACTGTACCCAACAGTAGATAGCTGGCCAGTAAACCAATTCCAATCAGTAAGAATATCAGTGCATACCAAAAGCCTTGAGTGAATGCCAGTATGATTCCGCCTCCCAAGAATAGCGCAATTAAGGCAAACTTGACGTATATATTTATTGTGAACATTTGTTTTTAATTTAATTTTGACCAAAGTTACAACTTATCTTTAGAGATGAGTAATCTACAGATCTGTCAATTGTAAAATAATACGAAATACCTGTTGCTTTGTCAATTGGGATTGAGCTGACCTCAGCGCTAGCGGATTGTTACGATCAGGGCTCCACTCAGCTGCCAGTCGCTTACGTAATTTGGTGATGTGATGTTAATACAGATTACTATTTCATATTGAACTAATGTCATTAGCTCAACTACATATATATCGGTATTTACCAATATATATTAGTGTAATTCTAGATCAGCATGGGCATAAGTTGGTCTATCTACTGACACTCGAATACAAAATCAAAGCTTTATCGTTAAATTTGTAGTTAGTAACCATAAAATGCGACCTATCCATAATCGAAATATATTAACTACTTGGCTCACTGCTGTAATCTTGTCTTGCAATTGGATGTTGATGGTTGGGCAATCTAATGTGGCATTCGAGCTCGATATTCCCAATGATAAATCATGGATGAAGAGTATTTTTTTTGATGATCTGGAAGAAGCCAAAGACTCTCTGTCATTTGCAAATTCCCTGCAAAGGGGTGTGGTAAAATTGTGGGGAGAGGGGTATGTCACGGCTGCGGTTGATAGTATTTCCAGCCAATCAGATACACTGACGGGACACGTGTATGTTGGGTTTCCATATACGTTTGGCGACATTCGGATCGATCCGGTAAATCTTGCAATCGTGGAGGCTTCTGGTTTAAAAAACGTTAGATGGAGAGACAAAAATATCTCTCAGGATATGGTCTCTCAATATGCGGAGAGCATGCTTACGTACTTAGAGGATCATGGATTTCCATTTGCGCGGGTTCAGATCGATAGCATCAAAATAGAAGAAGGGATTGTCGATGGCCACCTCAATCTTGACAAAAAGGAATATATTCCATTTGATTCTTTAGTGATTAATGGAGGGGTAGAAATAAGAAGGGGGTACCTAGAACGATATCTAAACATCAAAAAAGATGATCCATACTCGAGGACAAAACTAATGAACATATCAAAGCGAATAACTGACCTTCCATTTATTAGTTTGGATACAGTACCAATCATCAAATTTGCTAATGATTATGCTAGTGTCACTATAGATCTCCAAAAGGAAAAAGCCTCTAGATTTGATTTTATCATCGGTGTCCTGCCTTCGAGTGGAGGCGGAGAAACTCGGTTTAATATTACTGGAGAATTTACAGCGGAGATGCACAATCGGCTAGGTCAAGGCGAGTATATCTATGTTGATTTTCAGAGAATAGACCCGATACAAGAGCTAGAGCTTAAGTTCAGTTATCCATATTTATTTGATCTTCCGTTAGGTGCAGATGTGAGCGGCCGTATATTCTTCAACGAGGAGTTTCGGGAGACTGTTTTCGAAACAGGGATTCGCTATCAATTTGACGGCAATAGCAGCCTGAAAGCTACTTGGAATAGTAAATCCTCCAGGTTGATAGAACTGGACTCTACAGCTATTATTACTTCGCGAGTATTGCCAAAAAATCTCGATGTTACTTACAATGGAGGAGGGATTTCATATACAAACAGTGATCTCGACTATAGATTCAATCCTAGTAAGGGGTGGTATGCTCACCTCGGTGGCACAGTAGGTATCAAGCGATTGATCCGAAATATTACCATCGAAAGTTTTTCTCGAGAGGGGTTAGATTTTTCTGCAGCCTATGACAGTCTATCTACCAATACTTTTCAGACGGAAGGAAATATCAATCTGGGAATGTACCTGCCGTCATTTGGAGTGGGAACCCTAAAGTTAGGCATGCGGGGAGCGCTTCTCTACAACGAAGATCAGATTTATGAAAACGAATTTTATAGGATCGGTGGTAACAAGTTGCTGAGAGGTTTTGATGAGTTGAGTGTACTTACCGATGCCTATCTTGTATCTACTGCTGAGTTTAGATTATTACTTGATCGGAATTCTTATATCAGTTTGCCCTTTGTGGATTATGGATTTACAAGAGTACGAGTTGACGATGAGATTGTATGGGACAATACGTTGAGTTTCGGTATGGGAATTAATTTTGCGACTCCCGCTGGGATATTCAATGTCTCATTCGCTACGGGAAGGAGACTGGATAACCCAATTGATTTTGGCAGTACGAAAGTGCACTTTGGATATGTTAGTTTGTTCTAACTATTCTTCAGATTTATCCGCTGCCAATTGTTCTAATTCATCCCAATACTCCGCCGCACGTCTTGTATGGGGTATGCAGATAGATCCGCCTACTAGATTTGCAACCATAAATACTTCATAGACTTCTTCCGTTGTGATCCCTACTTCATGAGCGGTCCCTAAGTGATATTTGATACAATCATCGCAGCGAAGCACCATCGATGCCACTAATCCCAGCAGTTCTTTAGTTTTTAGATTCAGTGCACCCTCTTTGAACGTCTGATGATCCAAGCTAAAAAATCGCTTAAGCATTTTGTTATCCTGAGCCATTATTCGCTCATTCATTTTTTCTCTATAATCATTGAATTCTTTGACCTGACTCATTAGTTTTTACATTATGGTTGTGATGAGAAAATGCTATACTGTACCTCGATTGATCCCTCTCCAAATAGATAATATCATCCTCATCGGCATCAAAATAATCGTAATAAATGCTCCTGCAAAAAAGAAAATAAACTGATACTTAATGTAGTTAGATATTTCTATCGCCCTGTCTGGAGACAGTTGACTCAGCATAGGGATGTGATCTTCTTTATCTATAAAATCTTGAAAATTGAAATGACTGTCTATTGCATAGAAAAATAGCGGAATAGGTAAAAACACTAGTAATAATTTTAGCCATTTTTTATGAGCAATAAATGTATGCTTCAGCAAGAATATGTATCTAGTAAATGTGATAAATACCACAATCAAAAAGATGTTTGGAATATAGAACTCATATCTATTGCCAATAGAGGATTGGATAGGGAGTAAGCATAGGATTACGATGATTGCGGTAGCAATCCACCATACGAGTTCCAAAAGTAATTTCTTATTCATTCAAAGTACACTTTTAGTGTGAACACAAATGTAACCGTTCTACTATATTTTTCAGGATAATTTATGTCTGTGTTTTGTGATATTCTCGGGCTCCAGCATGATTTGAATGGTAATGGAGTCACCAACGTCAAATTCAAACCATATATCATCGTAAACCTAACGTTTGATGTGGTGTTTTTTATGGAATCTTTAGCATTCAGATTCATAGAGATTTCATAAAGCTTTGTAATATCAATTACGGTTTATAATTTCGCATTATTTTTAGGATTAGCTAAAATAGATCATGGCGAAAAACGCTAGGATAGCATTAGCTATCGTGAGCCGCGATAATTATCGCGGGTTAAACGAAGATATATGAAGGGTTGTCTTAACAATTAGTGAATTTTATGATCGTATATGGTATCAATGTAAATTTTATTTCTGATAGGAGAAAATATCAAGTGATTGCCCATCAACGATACTCGAATAGAGAAACTTAAGTCCGATTTTTTCTAAAACTCGCCTTGATGCTCGATTTCGATGGTCACATCTTCCAATAATCGATTTGAGTTGTAATTCATGAATACCATAATCTAGACAAGTGCGAGCTGCTTCTGTCGCATAGCCTTGATTCCAATATTGCTGTCGAAACCTAAAGCCGATGTCATAATTCGTGTCCTCTCTATTATATCGAAACCCACACCACCCAAGATATTCGCCAGTTACTTTGTGAATTACGGTGTATCGACCCACACCGTATTTAGAGTATTGATCATAACTAGCAATAAATTCTTTAGCATCCTTAATGTTTCGAAATGGAGCGTCTCCTGTATACTTCAGTATATCTGGGTCTGCATTGAGGAGATACATGTTTTTAGCATCCTCGAGTCGCATAGGTCTTAGTAATAGGCGTTCAGTTTCTAGTAGAAATAGCTTCATTTTTTCTTAAATAAATCTCTTAGTTTGAACTTTACATTTACCTTTTCGCCATTTCTTTGTAGCTTCATTTTTATTGTCCTCCCTTCTTTGCCACACAATTTGGAGGTCATAGATTCTAAGGTCGAAAAGCCAATCGGCCAGAATCCCAATTTAATTATTTTATCTCCTGGTAGAATTCCAGCTTCTTCGGCTGGAGTATTGGGATAGACAGTTTTGACAAAATATTGGTCAAGATTTGGACCTGCAGCATAGATTAGGAGTCCACTTTTATCATATGCGAATTCTTCTGTCAGTTTACTGATGGGTTTGAGGTAAATTTTTTCTTCTACATAATCGAGTATGATGTTAAATCTCGACAAAACGATATTTCCGATAATTCCATCTCGTTCTATCTCTCTGGTAGCCAGTGTGATACTATCGATTTCTTGAAAGCTAGTAACGATTTTATTAAACTCATATTCATCAATTTTTAGCCTATCGGTCAGACCTATATATCCACTTAGATCTCCGCCAAGTCCTTTTCCTAAGTGGCCAATAATGGTGTTTTCGGGGAGTTCGAAATCGGCTATCTTATTAGAATGTATGAGTAGCGCTAGTGATGCGCCAGTATCTAGCAGATAATTGATGACAGTACCTTTATTTTCGATTTCTGTCTTTGCAGTGATGTATGGTTTGTAATTGATCAGCTTGATATCATGTTTTGAGTAATCTTTTGGTGGAGTAAAAGTATTAGGATTTGAGATTGTTATTTTTCCTTTTTTGTAGTTGATTCCGACCACGAGACCTTTTAGGAAATCACCACCTACGATACCGTCAATTCTTCTTCCCAGTATTTTTTCGAGATCTATATAATCTTCTTCAAGCACGATGATATCCCGCAATATCATTTTGGTATTATCGAATTGAACAGGAACATTTCGGGAAACCAGCGCTTTCATTTCTGTCTCTATATCAGCTCCAGAGATGTATATGGTGTCCGTATATTCATATCCTAGAAGATCATTGGCACTCTTCTTAAATAATATGTTATGAGAAGCTCCGGTATCTAGCAAGAAATCCATGTACAGAAGGCCCCCGTAGATCAGCTTAACGACGATGAAGCCATTAATATATTCGAACCTAATCTCTTTTTTATCCTTTCCATCGAGAAGATCTAGTCCGTTATATTGAGCATAGTTTTGCGTACTCACGCATAATGCGATCAGGAGTATAATAAATGTACGAGAGAACATCATATCTAGTAAGGATTCAGTAATCTACCATAATCGATAATGCGTTTGACTAGTTATGCTCAATATATGTGATATATTTAAGTCACTAGAACAAATCCAATAAGAAATTTTATGGCAAGACTCAAAAAAGACCTTACGCTGAGTGGATTGACGATGATCGCTATCGGCGCATGTATCGGATCCGGGATTTTTATAACTCCCGCTAGTACTTTCAACTACCTGCCGCATCATGGGTATGTAATGTTGGCTTGGTTGATAGGAGGGATTGTAACATTTTTTGGAGCCATGACTTTTTCGGAGCTTGGAGCAAGATATCCGAAGGCTGGGGGAGTATACGTATTTATAAAAGAAGCGTATGGGGACATGGCGGGGTTTCTTTATGGCTGGATTATTTTGCTAATCGTCACTACAGGAGCGCTTGCCGCACTGAGCATGGGCTTTGCTGATTATTTGAGTTTTTTTACTGAGATGTCAGGCACTACCAAGCAGATGGTTGGAATCGCAACTATAGCTATATTGACTGCTATGAATGTGGTCGGTGTTCGGATCAGCGATATTTTTGCCAAGATATTCACAGGTTTGAAACTTGTAGCACTTCTCGCTATCATTCTATTGGGAATCTACTTATGGGATAGTCCTTCGTTGACGCATGAGCTCAACTTCGATTTTTCAGAGCGACCGGAAGATTTGGGATCGATGATGCTCTTGGCGTTTGTGGGTGTATTTTGGTCTTTTGGGGGATGGCATCATGCTACTTACCTGGCGGGAGAGACAGAAAATCCACAAAGGGTAGTGCCGCGTGCTATGCTGATAGGAACTATGACTGTTACGGTCGTATACCTGTTAGTGATATTTGCGTATTCTGCGCTGTTGCCTATGGATGGAATTATAGCTTCTGATCGTGTAGCTGGAGATGCAGTGGGTAATGTCATTGCTGGCGGTGGTAAGTTGGTTGCGATAGCCATAGCTATCTCTATATTCGGTACGATAGGCATATATACGATGTCGGCGCCACGGATTTACTATGCGATGGCAAAAGATGGGGTGTTTTTCAAAAGGTTGGCAGATTTACATCCTAAATATGGGACTCCGTATATCGCGATGATTTTTCAGGGATTATGGGCTATACTTCTCATTTTGATATTCAATGATTTCCATAACCTGATGACCTTTGCGACATTTATGGACATCGTATTTATGACTTTGGCAACAAGCACGATTTTTATATTTCGTAGACGACCACAAGAGGACAAACCTCTCTATGTGTTGAAGTGGTATCCACTCATTCCAATATTATACTTGTTAGTCACAGTCGCCTTTGTGATCAATACAGTCAGAGGTATGAATATCACCACCTCATCGGGACTGGTTATCTTGGCACTAGGGATTCCAGTTTATTATTTTTTCAAAAAGAAAAAATAGCCATCTACGTTACCTGACCACCAATTTTGCACTATGCCGAAGATCTCCCGAGGAGACAGAGACAATATATATGCCTGCAGGGATACCGCTGAGGTCGACAAATTTGATGCCTTCATCTGTGATCAGATTTAAAATGTCATGGCCACTTATCGAATTGATATCTATTGAGTATGGAGCGGTCCAGTTTTCTTCGAATCGCACTGCGATCCAGTCTGTCGTAGGGTTAGGGAATATCGAAAATTGTGAGCGATCAGGGACATCAGAGGGATCTAGATTATCTATCCATTTGGCTAGGGAATCTACATAGATCTGATCTACAAATGTTCTGCCTAGTGGAGGCATTTGGTTGGATTCTTCACTAGCATCCCTGACCCATATCTCTGAGTTTTCATGTTCGCCGATTGTGATGATTGATCTACCCGATACGGAGGCGTGACTCGCCGCTGGGAAATCAATGTAGTTTTTGACATTTACACTGCTGTTATATCTAAAATCAAGATTTACATCTGGGACACCTCCATTTTGATGACAAGAAGAACAATTGGCATCCAGATAGGATCTGATTCTTGTTTCTAAATCTGCATCATTATTTTCGATCGGATAACTTTTATGATGAAATCCTGCAAGACCTATATCTTTTGTGAACATGCTGGCCTTATTCATATAGTCGATTTGATTGATCGGATTATCTTGAAATGTGTAGGACATCATACCATTGAGCTGGTGGGTACGGACTCCGAGCACGTATTCAGCATTTTCGTTGTGACAAGTGATGCATTGTGCTCTACTCGGGTATTCCCAGGTCTGTGAGTAAGCGTAGCCTTCATCGTCCCAGATATCAAATGTTTTGGATGCTCCTCCACCGAGTAGGTATGCTTCCGTACCTTCGTCATTCCATTTGTAAGAGAGGCCATATCCTCGCCCACCTTTACCAATGATGAAAAATCTCGTCTCTAATCTTGCATTCTCTCCATCTTTTGCAACAGTCAGCGGCAGTTCGAAGTGCTTGATAAACACTGTTCCTTCTGGGAATCTCCAATTTTCTTGACTTTCGAATTGGATCCGCTCGCTATCGGAATCAAAGATACCGTCATTGGGAACTGCCATCCATCTTTTTTTCTCTGCACCATCCGACCACAGTGGCGAATTGACCTGATAGGGTAGTATGCCATTTCGTACTTCGAGTGTACTTAGATTTGTAAATACGTTCAGATCCGATAATTTGGAAGGTGGATCAGGTATCTCTGACTGTCTTCTTAGACGGAGTATTTTGCTGTTGAGATTTTCACCATCAGGAAACATACATACGTATATATGTCCGTCTGTATGCAAGTAGATTCCCGCAAGGCGTGTATTGCTAGGCAAGCCTACACTTCCTAGGTCAAAATTAGAGGAAAGTACTTCGTAGGTCGCCTCATTATTGCTTCCATTGTAAGTCATCGACATCAATTTCGCTGGAGAGTAATTTCCAAAAATAAACTTCTCATTCAGTTCTTGGTACCGATCACTTCTATATACACCTCCGCCGATAATGCAGCTAACTTCGTCTCTATCTAGTGCTAGACTAGGTTCTTTTTCCACGCCTAGTATATTATTGGGTATATCCCACGTTTGCGACGGGCTATATCCTTCTATGTAAGGCCATTGTAGATTGTCACCTATTGCAGCTACGTTTATTTCCTCGTTTACATCAGATCCTACATCAGCAATCCATATGTTTTCGGTCTCTGCATCATAGTGGGTAGAATATGGGCTTCGTAAGCCTAACATGACAAATTCCTCAAGCACGCTGCCATCTTCGGCAAGCCACGGATTAGAATTCGGAATCATATAACCTTGAGAATATGTTGTTCCCCATTCGTCTGGTGCAGGCCACTTAGATAGTGGTTGTCTACGGATAGGATGACTCTTAGTATCATCGTTGTCGACATCGATTCGCAACATTCCACAGAAAAAACCTAGATCTCGTCTTTGATTAGAATCTTCTTGAAATTCTTCATGCCCTTCGTCTCCTACAGCAATATTGAGGAACCCGTCTTTATCAAAAAACAAACCTCCGCCATCATGCCAAGAGCTCCTGTCATATTGCTGAATCAAAACCTCTTCCGAATCTCTATCAAAAACTCCTTCGGTAGCATTCCATTGTAGTACTGATAGCCTATTCATGCCTGCACCCTTGATGAGCCATTCTTCAGGGTTGGGATTATATTTGTAGTATATGTAGATGACTTGCTTGTCTGGGTAAGCGGTGTCTCCAAATTTTGGGTGCAATGCCATGCCGACCATCCCACTATCACTTAGTTTGAATGTGATGTCTTTCAGATTGAGAACTTCTTTTTCAGTTTGATTTTCTAGTGATAACTGATAGATGATTCCTGACTTTGAGAGGATGAGTAAATCTTCGGTAGTTGGAAATGGTAATATCTTTATGGGTGCCTCTATGGTCATGTCCGGCATGGGATCTTCGAAGTACCACTTGCTATCAGCTCCAGGAGGCGTATCTGGAAATACTCCATCGAGATATGACCCTATCGCACCGGGAGGTGGACTAGCGATGGTAAGGTATCCTATAGTCGCTACCAGTATTGTTACGGCAATATTGAATTTTGATTTCATGTATAGATACTTGATGGAAGACGAATATATGGCTAAACATCAACTTCCTCTGCGATGTTTTGAGTTTTATAGGCAATCCTTTCGTTGAACTGACATCTGATGTCATTTTTGAGGGCTAATTTTTGTTATCCTGTGAGTGGATTTACACTTAGTTGTACGGTAAGATAAGATGTGTTCAGTTTTTTTTGATCCTAGAAATTGTTAGAAAAATGAAACATTTTTAATAAGAAGTGTTTCTATACAGTCCTCGACGCACTCGAATTATGTATTGATTGCTGAGGGTGAACTACTGTTAATTCTGAAACTCAACTATGCTTACCAAAAGACGATATTTACAGGCTTTTATTATTCACGTTCTTTGCTTCTTGCTAATCATACCTGTCTTCGCACAGCGTCCAGGAGGAGCAGGACGAGGAGGGCCGCCTAAGCAGATGATCAAAGGCAGTGTTGTAGAGGATGCTTCCCAAGCAGCGCTCGAGTTCGCAACGGTATCCATATATTCTAGTGCCGACTCTTCGCTACTCACAGGTGGAATCACCGATATAGATGGCAATTTCAACTTAGAGATCAAACCTACCATTGGAATGTATGGCTTAGTAGAATACATTGGTTATGAATCTCTCACTATAGCTAATATAGCGGTGTCCGATGGTCAGAAGGTGATAGATCTAGGAACCATCAGTATGTCTGTGGGAGGAATCCAAATGGATGAAGTCGTAGTCAGAGCTGAAAAGAGTGACATGCAATTTTCGCTAGACAAGCGGATATTTAATGTAGGTAAAGACTTAGCATCTCGTGGAGGTAGTGCTTCTGATGTCTTAGATAATATACCCAGTGTCAATGTTGGCGTAGAAGGTGAGGTAAGTCTCAGGGGCAATGAGGATGTAAGAATATTGATCAACGGTCGTCCCTCAGGACTTATTGGGCTCAATGGTACCGATGGTCTACGAACGATCAACGCGAACATGATCGAGCGCGTAGAGGTAATCACTAATCCATCGTCAAAATTCGAAGCTGCAGGAATGGCTGGTATCATCAACATCATACTGAAGAAAGACCGTGCAAGGGGATTCAATGGGTCTTTTGAAGCGTCAGGTGGACTACCGACTAGGTACGGAGCGGGAGCCAATGTCAATTACAGACAAGACAAATTCAATTTTTTCTTGAATTATAATTATCTCAAACGAACAGGTGACGCAACGGGCAATAGATACCAAGAGTTTTACCAAGAAGATCAGACCAATGTATCCGTACAAACACAGCTGCGACAACGATCAGGACAAAACCATAGTTTTCAGTTTGGTAGCGATTACATATTGTCTGACAATGATGTCATAACTGCCGCATTTTTGTACAGATATGGTAATGATAACAATAACAATCGGGTAACGTATAGAGATGCAGTAAGACCTGCTGGTCCTCTAGGTGTTCCGCTCACAGCTCAAGATATCCCAGAATACATACTGCGGACTGACGAAGAACTAGAAGAGGAACCAACATTAGAATATAGCCTTCGATACGATAAGAAATTTGATGATAAAGATCATAAATTGGTCGTGGATGCGAGCTTCCAGAGCAATGACGAGGGCGAATCTTCTGTTTTTAACGAAAGCCTCTTCAACGGGGAGTTATTGCTCGATGATCAACTCCTGCAACAACGATCAGCAAACGATGAAGGGCAACAGCAGATAAGATTGCAGCTAGATTATACGCGTCCATGGGGATCATCAGGGTACAAAAGTGAAATGGGACTCCTCGGTACATTTAGAGAAATCAAAAATGATTTTCTAGTAGAGACATTAGTAGATGACGAATGGATGTCTGAAGCTGGACTGTCCAATAATTTCATCTACAACGAAGATGTTGTGGGAGGATACGCCAATATAGGTAAGGATTTTGAGAAGATATCATTCCAAGTAGGTTTGAGAGCGGAGTATTCTCATATCAAAACGGATCTTCTGCAGACCAATGAGGTGAATGATCGAGACTATCTCAATCTCTTTCCGAGTGGTTTCTTGTCGTATAAATTTGAAGGAGAGAATTCGCTGCAAGCCAGTTATAGTAGACGGATCAGAAGACCTAGATTCTGGGACCTCAATCCTTTCTTTACATTTACGGACAGGAGAAATTTCTTCAGTGGGAACCCTGACCTTGATCCAGAATACACCGACAGTTATGAAGTAGGCCACCTAAAGTATTGGGAATGGGGTAATGTAGGGTCATCTGTCTACTACCGACATACCACCGATCAGATCAATCGTATCCAAATCCAAGATCCAGCAACGCAGACAACGATCAGGCGTCCAGAGAATATCGGGACACAGAAAAATATTGGATTTGAATTCATATTTGCATATACAGGCCTCGATTGGTTGCGGATGGATGGTAGTGTCAATGGTTTCCGATTTATATCAGAAGGCGTGACACAGCTCGGCGAGAATCTCAGTGTGGACAACTACGCATGGACTTCCAATTTGAATTCCAGGATATCATTTTGGAAGAATGCGGATCTACAATTGAGATTGAACTATAGAGCCCCAAGGGCAACACTACAAGGTAGCCGTCGATCGATCACCAGTCTGAATCTAGCTGCATCAAAGGATGTAACTCCCAACCTGACAGTGACCCTATCGATCCAGGATGTATTCAACAATAGAAGAAGACAGTCAATCATCGATACGGAGTTCTTGTTCGAAGAGAGTGATTTCCAGTGGAGACCTCGAACATTCAATGCTACAGTCAACTATCGGATCAATAGAAAAAAGGAGAGAAAGCGAGGCGGTAGACCAGAAGGTGGCGGTGGCGGAGATTTCTAGAAATAGCAATCGCACAATATTTGCTAAAGAAATAGAAGCATCTATTTTCATTATTGGAAAATTGATATATATTTGCAGCCGCTTAGAGAATATCTAAGTTTCATGGCGTGGTAGCTCAGCTGGTTAGAGCGCGTGATTCATAATCCCGAGGTCGGCGGTTCAAGCCCGCCTCACGCTACGAAAAGAAAAGAGAGTCCATCTTGTATGTGATTCTCTTTTTTTGTTTGCTTACTTTCAAGAACATTACCCTTCCCGCTTCCACCCAAAATTAATCATTCTCAAGATTAGAAATCCTAGATCTCTGGTGCCGATATTAGAATTGGAGAGGATGACGACTCCTGTGCCTGTTTCTTTGACCATGCCGATGAAGGCATTGTGTCCATCCGTATTGCCGGTGTGTGTGATGATGTCATACTTCTTTTTGCGTTCGATGATCTGCCAGCCTCTGCCGGTTTTGATCGACTCATTGAAGTTGGTGTCTACCTCTTTGTTGTGATTGATTGCAAGTGTCTCGGTATATGGATGATCTATGACACCAAGGTTGATCTTCATAAACCGGACGAGATCAGTGATGTTTGTTTTGATTCCTTCTGATGCTCCAAACGATGAGAATGACCATGGCTGTGTCAGTCGCCCTGCACGGTCATATCCTGGCGTCACGATATCTTGGCGACGCTCTCTGAAGAATACAAACGTACGCTCCAGCTCCATAGGCTTAGTGATGTAGTCGGCTATCAACTTGTCGAATGACTGATCAGTGGCTTGCTCGAGTATTACCTCTAGTAGACCATAGTTCGTATGAGAATAGTTGAATGTACCGACCGACTTAGGGACGAAGTCAGTATAGAATTCTATAAGTTCTTCTTTTTTGTAATGGAGGTATGGATTTTGAGGATTCTGCTCGCGTCTGCCAAACATATATGGACGTACGGGCAGTCCAGAAGTATGCTGGATGAGGTCTTTGATCGTGACGCTATCCATTCTAGGATTCTGGTGGGCTAGCGGTAGATATTTGTTGATTTTGTCATCGTAGGAGACTATGCCTTCGTTTGATAGGATTGCCACGAGGCTGCTGGTATATACTTTTGTGACGCTACCGATCTCGAAGATGTCTCCCGTATTTAGCGTTGTAGGTTCGTCTTTTATCTTTGACCCGAACTCTACATAGTATGTGGAGTCCCCGTCCACTATCCCTACTATAAATCCTGGCGTATCGTCAAGACTTATGTCTGTATCATGGACTATGATCTGCTTTATTTCTGCTTTGAGATCACCTCGCTGACTGTGCAAGCTGACAGCACTGAGTGTTATGATCAGAATGGTAATGATGTTCTTATATCGGTTCATTATTGCAATAATACAATTCATTTTGAGCGGATGGGAATTTTAAGTGTTTTTTAGTACTTTTTTAGCTGTTTTGCAGCTGTGAGTGGTTTGTTTTGATTGTTTGCAATCCTTTGTAGTTGATTGGTAGAGGTTAGTTGTGTATAAGATCTGCAATTTGGATCGTATTATCGACCGCATCTAGATAGTGTGCATTTTCCACTACGTCCACATTTGTGATTATCGTATTGAATATTGTTTTCCTTGTTTTTACTTTTTCTCGGAATAGTGCTCTGCGTTTGTTGAGATGCTTTGCTTGTGCTTGCGTGAGTCGTAGATCGGCGTCGTAGTATTTGCATTCACAGAGGTTGATCGTTTGGTCTTTTCGGTCTATGATGAGGTCTATTTGGAAGCCATCATCTGTTGCGGACCCTACATGCCGATAACTATATTCTTCGGTATATACAGCGGCGATTTGCAGCGCTTCTTTGAGCTGTGGTATGTGTCTCATGCACAATGTCTCGAAGGCATATCCGCACCAGATTTTGTAGGATTGAGTTGCTGATTGTAGCTGCCAGTATCCTTTGCTCGGTTTCTTTTTTGGTGCGATAAATTTATGGTAGAATACAGAATACTCATCGACTAGTCGATAGATACTTCCTTGCTTTTTGCGCCCGTAGGCTACTTCTTCGACCACGAATCCTGAGAGCGTGAGATCTTCCATCGTGCGGGTATATGGTCCTCCGGGAGATACGTTGGACTTTGTGATTAGTTCGCTTCTAGTGAGTCCTTGTCTAGATGTGGCTAGTGCTTTGACGATGGCTTCATGATTATCCGCATTGGAGAATAGTGCTCTGTATAAGTTGTCATATTCACGCCTGAGCGTCCCATCCTCAGCGAAGCATAGTCTATCGATTGCGGTGGCTGTACTTTCTCCTTTGCGGACCTGTTCGAGGTAGTACGGGATGCCTCCGAGTGCCATGTAGAGCTGTATGATAGCGTTGTCAGATAGCTTTATTTTTTTTGATTCGAGGTAGTGTTTTGTTTCTTTTAGTGTGAATGGTTGTAGCTTGATATTGGCGGTTACTCTATTGTGAAATCCCCCTGTATCATTGATGATCTTTTGGGCGATCCAGGAGGTCGCTGATCCGCAGATGACCAATATAAAATGCTTTTCTTTAGATAGGTAGTCGTTCCATAGATGGGCTAGCATCTGTATGAAGCCTGATCGTGCAGTAGCCATCCATGGCAGTTCATCGAGGAAGATGACTTGTTTGGTGTTGGTGGGCAGTGTTGTGAGATAGTGTTTGAATAAGATGAATACTTCCTGCCAGTTTTTGGGCAAGCTGAATATTGGCATTTTACTATATGCAGCTATTTTCTCTACGAAGTTGACGATTTGCTTGTCCTGATCTGCATCTTGGATTCCTGTTGCTCGGAAGCATAAGTGGTCCTGATATACGTTATCTACCAGATAAGTTTTTCCGATTCTACGCCTGCCCGTTACCGCTACAAAATGTGGTTTTGTATCCTTTAGCATGTTGTTCATGGTTTCTAGCTGTGGTTTTCTTCCGATCATTTGTTATCAGATTTTAGTTTGTTGTGCTTATGGCTAGTTGACTTTGTGATAGTCATGAGGCCGATCTATGGGTTATCATAAGTTTTGATCATTGTTTCCGAGTACGTAAAATACAAGTTAAAGAATATAAAAGTGTATTTTACTACGATTATTTGTAAGTAAAGTACAAATATGAATAAACCAAAGTATATTTTATTGTGGATATCGGGCAGTAAAGTACAATTACAGGCGCATAAAGATACATGTCAACTTCTGGAAGGGATGGTTTGTGATAAAGGGAAGAAACGGTAATTTTTTTAGCGCTATTCGATTAGGTATGCTATTGAGCAAGCAATCGATTTGCGATTACTATATTGAAAATAAAGACAGGTAATTTTGTGATGCTTTACATAAACTTCAATGGTATTATTCCACATCTTCAGCCTTACCGCTTATATTTGTGAAATCCTATATGTAAATTGTACTTTGCTATAGCCAACCGAAAGAGAATTATACATTATGCCAAAATTTAATCACTTACACTGTCATACACAATACTCGTTACTAGATGGAGCATCTGAGATCGGAGCTATGATGGATAAGGCTGCAGCGGATGGACAGTCAGCGGTGGCTATGACGGATCATGGCAATATGTACGGGGCATTTAAGTTTGTAGCTGAGGCAAAAAAAAGAAATATCAAACCGATCGTTGGTTGCGAATTCTACATGGTAGAGGACCGGCACAAGCGACAATTTCTCAAGTCAGCGGGACAGAAAGATAAGCGATACCATCAGCTCATGCTTGCCAAAAATAGAAAGGGATATGAAAACCTCTGCAAGCTTTGTTCTCTCGGATTTATCGAAGGTCTGTATGGTAAGTTTCCACGGATAGACAAAGAACTCATAGAGCGATACCATGAAGGTCTGATCGTTACCTCATGCTGTATCGGTGCGATTATTCCACAATTAATACTAAAAGGTGATCTCGAAAAAGCGGAAGAGGAACTCAAGTGGTGGCTCAATCTATTCGGTGAAGATTACTACATAGAATTGCAAAGACATAGAGGACTCGATAAGATCGATGATACGGGCATGAGTCAAGAAGATGTCAATCAAGTCTTGCTGAAATTTGCCGAAAAGCACAATGTCAAAGTCATAGCGACTAATGATAGTCACTATATTGAAGAAGACGATCACATGCCGCACGACATCTTATTGTGTGTCAATACAGGATCTTACCTGACGGACGAAAAACGATTCAGATTTCCAAGTTCAGATTTCTATTTCAAGCAGCAGCATGAGATGGAAGAGATATTCGGTGATGTCCCATTTGCACTAGACAATACGATAGAGTTATCAAGTAAGGTCGATACGCTAGAACTGGCAAGGGATGTATTGTTGCCCAATTTCCCGATGCCACCAGAATTCAAAACTCAGGAGGACTATCTGCGGTATCTGAGCTTCGAAGGAGCTAAGAAGCGATATCCGATGATCACCGCTGAAGTCGAGGAGCGGATCAACTTTGAGTTGCAGGTCATCAATAATTCTGGTTATCCAGGATACTTCTTGATTGTTCAGGATTTCACGACAGAAGCTAGGCGTATGGGTGTATCTGTAGGTCCAGGTAGAGGATCTGCAGCGGGATCTGTAGTCGCCTATTGTCTAGGGATTACCAATATCGATCCGATAAAATATGATTTGCTATTTGAGCGGTTTCTGAATCCAGAGCGGGTATCCATGCCTGATATTGATATTGATTTTGATGATGAAGGACGTGGTGCTGTCATCGATTATGTCATTGACAAATATGGAAAAAACCAAGTCGCACAGATTATTACCTACGGTACGATGGCCGCTAAGAGTTCGCTCAAAGATGTAGGCCGAGTCATGCAAGTGCCCCTCAGTGAGGTGATCGATGTCACGAAGACATTCCCACAAGCACTAGGTGCCAAACTCAGAGACGTACTGGCAGATAAAGATATCTCCGAAAAACTCAAAAGTAACCTCAACAACGACGACAAAGAACTCGCATACAAATTTCGAAAACTATCAGAAGGAGACGATGCCATAGGAGAGATGATCCGAACTGCCAAAAAGCTAGAAGGATCGATCAGGAATACCGGTATCCATGCATGTGGGGTAGTGATCACTCCTGATGATATTACCAATTATGTCCCAGTGACCGTCGCCAAAGATTCCGAATTGTTGGTGTCACAGTTTGACAACAGTGTAGCCGAGGATGCAGGTCTGCTCAAGATGGATTTCTTGGGATTGCGGACATTGACGATCATCAAGGATGCCGTCAAGATGGTTAAGCTCAATAAAGATGTTGATCTTATTCCTGATGATTTTCCACTCGAAGATGAATTGACCTATGAGCTCTTCCAAAGAGGAGAGACCATCGGCGTATTCCAGTATGAATCTCCAGGGATGCAAAAGCACTTACAGGGACTCAAACCGACGGTATTTGCAGATTTGATCGCCATGAATGCACTGTACCGACCTGGCCCATTGCAGTATATTCCGGATTTTATTGACCGTAAGCATGGCAAGCAAGAGATAACGTACGATCTCGCTGATATGGAAGAGTACCTCGCAGAGACCTACGGGATTACCGTCTATCAGGAGCAGGTGATGCTACTTTCTCAGAAGCTAGCCAACTTTACCAAGGGTGAGGCGGATATGCTGCGAAAGGCAATGGGTAAAAAGAAGAAAAAACTCATTGATCAGATGTGGCCTAAGTTTCTCGAGGGTTGTACCGTCAATGGGCATGAAGAATCGGTAGTAGAGAAAGTTTGGAAGGATTGGGAGGCATTTGCATCTTACGCATTCAATAAATCTCACTCTACCTGTTATGCTTTTGTAGCATTTCAGACCGCATACTTGAAGGCTCATTATCCATCAGAATTTATGGCTTCGGTACTGAATCATAATAAATCTGATATCAGTAAGCTCAATTTTTTCTTGAGAGAATGTAAGCGAATGGGTATCACCGTTCAGGGACCAGATATCAATGAATCATTCATGGTGTTTACAGCCGATGAGGCAGGGAATATCAGATTTGGGCTTTCTGCACTCAAGGGAGTAGGCGAGGGACCTGTAGAAGAAATATTGAGGACCCGAGACGAGGGTGGTCCATTTGAGAGTGTACTGGGAGTAGTGCAACGACTCAATCTAAGGTCAGTCAACAAAAAGAGCCTTGAAAGTCTAGTCCTTGGGGGCGCATTTGATATATTTCAATATTCGAGAGCTACGTATTTTCAGCCTTCGGGTAATTATGGTACAGTCATAGAGCAACTTATCAAATACGGGAATGCATTCCAAGTACAACAAGAACAAAGTCAGGTTTCACTCTTTGGAGATTCTCCAGATATGCTGATAGATGAGCCAAAGTTTCCATCACTTCCAGAGTGGGATCAGATGATCAAACTAGAGAAAGAAAAGGAAGTAACGGGCATCTACATCAGTGGGCATCCGCTCGATGATTACAAGTTGGAATTGAGGAACTTTACCACACACCCGCTCGATGTAGTGGAGCGGACTGAGAATACCCTTGTCAAGTTGGCAGGGATAGTTACAGAATCTATGGTTGGGGTGTCTCAGCGAGGGACATCATATGCTAGATTTACCGTGCAAGATTATAGAGGATCATTGGAAGTTAGTCTGTATAACGAAGCTTGTGAAAAATGGAAAAGCCTCATCACCAATGGGAAGGTACTTTACATAGAAGGTGTCAATCGTAAAGGCTATAGTGGGGATAGATTATTTTTCAAACCATCAGATATCAAGATGCTCGATACCGTAGGACAATTACTAACTAAGTCTGTGACATTGAAGCTGAGAGGAGATCAGCTCAATCAGGATATGGTCAAGCAACTGCTCAATGTATTCGACGAATTCGAAGGCACGCATCATCTCAAGTTCAAAATTGTAGACAAAGAAGATGATATGATACTCGACCTGATATCGGCTGGAAAGAAAGTAAATGCAAATTTCGAATTCATCAATGCGATCAAAGATTTAGAAATTGCATACAAGATCAATTGATTTAGTGTAAAGGGCAGGAGTGCGGACAGCAAAGTACTATTTCAACAAGAAAATTGTGGGTTTCTTTTGTAGTAAATGGGGTGTTCTCATGCTTACATGGTATTAATAGTCAAATACTAAAACAATGAACCTGTCTGCGTAGGAGGCACGACCCCGATATGCTTGTATGCTTTAGCTGTGGCCTCTCTACCTCTTGGCGTACGTTGTATGTAGCCCTCCATGATCAAAAACGGTTCGTGTACTTCCTCTATCGTACCGGATTCCTCTCCGACAGCAGTTGCGATAGTCGATATACCCACAGGTCCACCTTTGAATTTTGTAATGATTGTGCTCAGTATCTTATTGTCCATTTCATCCAATCCTCCATCATCTACATTGAGTGCTTCTAGACCATATCTAGCAATCGCTTTGTCGATAGATCCGTTGCCTTTGATTTGTGCAAAGTCCCTTATCCGTCTCAGCAGCGCATTGGCTATACGAGGAGTACCTCGACTTCTTCTTGCGATTTCGTTGGCACCTTCTGCATTGATGGGTACTTCGAGGATCTCCGCACTTCTAAATAATATTCGCTCCAGCGTTTTGACATCATAATAGTCGAGTAGACATGTGATCCCAAACCGTGCTCGCATCGGTGCTGTAAGGAGTCCCATTCGAGTGGTAGCACCTACTAATGTGAATGGATTGAGGGTCAGTTGTATACTTCTCGCATTGGGTCCACTATCTATCATGATGTCTATCCGATAGTCTTCCATGGCACTGTATAGATATTCCTCCACGACATTATTGAGACGATGAATCTCATCTATGAATAGTACATCACCTTCGTCTAGATTGGTCAGTAGTCCAGCGAGATCTCCAGGCTTTTCGAGGACAGGACCACTGGTCATTTTGATATCCGATTCCATTTCGCTGGCTACTATGAATGATAGCGTAGTCTTACCTAGCCCAGGAGGCCCATGCAATAGTACATGGTCGAGAGCTTCATCCCTTTGCTTTGCCGCCTGTATGAATACTTTTAGATTTTCTACAATCTTTGGCTGACCACTAAAGTCTCCCAGTGATTTGGGGCGTAGCGCTCTTTCGACTTGTTTATCCTCATTTGAGAATTCAGATTCTGTAGGATCAAGATGTGGATTCAATACGGTATATTATTTAGTAATTATCAGATAGTCAATAGACTCATATATGATGATGAATGTAAATATATAAATTTTACATAGATATGAGTAGTTGATGATCGCAGGAAAAACTAAAAGCCATTCGATTGTGGCAGCGAAGAATTGAAAATGGTACAAATAGTGATACTGAATCTTAAGAAAATTAGGAAGTAACCTCCAATCTATACCCTACGCCGTGTATATTTTTGATGTTCAATGTTTCGTCCTTTTTGATGATTTTGCGCAATCTAGAGATGAATACATCCAGACTCCTACCCACTATTACCCCTTCATCTTGCCACACGTTACTTTGGATATCTTCTCTCTTGAGGACTTCATTTTGATTGTCGATCAGATATTGGAATAGTTTTGCTTCTCGGTACGTCAGTGTTTTTTGTACCCCAGCATATGTATAATCGTAGATATTTCTGTCAAAAGTAGATTGTCCGATAGTCAGCACGTGATTTGGGGTTTCTTGTGGTTCAAGTGCGGGAGGATTTTGGACTTTAGTGATAGGTTTTACGGAGTCATCGGTAGTTACCGCTGGTTTGTTTCTGCCGATTAATATCAAAAAAGAGCTCAAGCCCAGAAGGCAGATGGAGGCCCAATGGATGGATGCCTTTGGAGGAATAGATTCATCATAGCGGATATTGACAATGCTACAAGTTGCAGAATGTTCTCGTGTTCGACATGGAAATTCACCACTACGAAATGCCGCTGTATTATAACCAAGCACTATTTCATCGTGCTCACAAGTAGATATTCCTACGAGATAGTTTTCTGGTATACCATAATCTAGCATGGCATTATTTATGAGAAAGGGCAGGGTGTCATATCTAAGATCACCATGTATTTCAAATGCATATTTATTGTCGCCAAGGCATGATACAGGAGGTATGGTACTAGTACTATCTCCAGCAATAGTATATAGATTATGCGCAACTTGTCGCAATGCCAAATTGACTTGATCCTCGCGATCTGAATTTTCTGCACCAGAATCTGTAATTAACCTAGGGACTATCAGACTAATAACTCCGAGGAAAACACAAATCAACCCAGTCAAGGTATACGAATTCATAGAGATCAACTTATTTGTATTTTAATTATATGGTTGAATGGTCTTACATAAACGCACTACAAAAATAGACCACTTTAGTCGTTATCCCTCTGAATTGGATAGCTTTTACACTCTTTTACATTTAAAAGGTATCTAAAACGAGTGCTTTGAAGCTAGAAGGCTTTGCCAATAAGGGGACGCCTAATTAGCATTTTATTGACAAACGTAATTATCTGCATCTTTATTAACATTAAGTTAGGTAAAAATTGATACTTTGTGTAAGATATAGATGAAAAGCAGGTGGAATTAGATCAGAATATATACGAAAAGATATGCGCACGGGATGAAGCCGGCCTATCACTATTATATTCCAATTATACTAATTCGCTAAACGGTATAGCAATACGAGTATTGAGAAATCAGGCTTTTGCTGAAGACGCTGTTCAAAAATCTTTTCTGAAAATATGGAATAGCATCGATCAGTTTGATCCGAATAAGTCTACACTATTTACTTGGATGGCCCGAATAGTCAGAAATACTGCAATAGATATAAGGCGATTGAAGTCATTTCAGTTAGAAGAAAAATCCGATTCGATCGATGTCAACGTACATAATAATACAACGACTAGTATAGACACAGATACCATAGACGCAGTCAAGATCATCAAAGGACTAGATGAAAAGTACGCGTTTGTGATTGAATATCTATACTTGAGAGGGTACTCTCAAAGTGAGTTGTCTGATGAGTTTGATATTCCTCTTGGAACAATAAAAACAAGAGTCAGAAAGGGACTCGAAATATTGAGAACCCAGCTAAAAGGTGAGAAAGGCCTATTGATCGGTTTCTTCTTACTATATTTTTTAATATTATTGATAATAAAGTGACGGTAAAAGAAATTAGAGAATCCGGATTACTTGAGTACTATGTGCTCGGGTTGCTATCAAAAGAAGAGATTCTTAGGATAGAAGGATATCTAGTGCAATTTCCAGAACTCAGACGTGATCATTTAGAGATACAACGTTCTGTACAGTCTTATGCTAAATCACAAGGAGTTATCCCAAAACGGAATCTTGAAAATGATATAGCGGATCTCATACGAAAGGAAGGTAGTAAAATCAAGGTAGAGCCTAAATTGACCAAAAAGCCATCAAGTAGCTCGAACCCAACCCATGGCACGAAGTCAGGAGGTAATGGGTGGCTCGGAAACATGGGGATTATATTGCTTGCTGGCCTGACACTATTTTCAGGATGGTGGGCATGGGATAAGTCAAATAAATTCGATGACCTACAGTCTGATTATGCAGTATTTCAAGCCGAATGCGATTCTTTGGACATAATCCAGAACAATAAAATTCAGCTTTACGAAAGCCTTAATAGCAGATCCAATCAAGCGTTTGAAATCACTCCAACGGACAATTATAGCGAGACAAATCTATTGTTTCACTTTAATCCAGTTCTGAAGCAAAACTTTATTCAGATCAGAAATATGCCTGCGATTGCCTCTAATCAAGCATTCCAGCTCTGGTCACTCAAAGATGGTGTAGATCCTATACCACTTACAGTTTTCAATTCTGAAGGGGATGTCATAATACCAGTCGACTTCGAAGATGGTACAGGTACATATGCCATCACAATAGAAGATGAAAATGGTGCTCAATCCCCAACATTGACAAGATTGATAGGTACCATAACAGTAGCTTAGATTTCAACCTATCATTTTCAATCTAGATAATTCGTGCAACATTTGTCTGTACTCATATGATGAGCAGATTGACGACTAATTTCTAAATTTCAAATGGCATATCAAATTCAAATGGTATGACACCAAATTAAGCCCACAACGCCGCATATAGTCTGTTTCTGCTCAACTTATATTTCAAAATGAAATCAAGCCATGGCTATGGCTATGCCCCGATTTTCTTTATCATCTAAGTAGAAAATAATTCAGATTATTGCAATTGTGATTTCATACTATTTACGTTCATAAACTTCACTAATTTTTAAGATAATCCTTCATATATCTTCGCTTAACCCGCGATAATTATCGGGGCTCAAGATAGCTAATGCTATCCTTGCCTTTTTCGCCTAAATCTATTGTATCTAATCCTAAAAATAATGCGAAATCATAAACCGTAATTGGTATAAAAGCATACTAATGCACATTGGTAAATGCCAATACATATTGAGTTGAGCTAATGAAATTAATAATACAATATGAAATGTTGATCGGTATTATTTCTTCGGCGTTGTGAAATTAAATTGGTGTTATGGATCCAACCCGCCATGAAAATCCATTCAATCCGTTACATCCGTTACATCCGTGTTCCAAACAGACTGTAAAGGCACGTAATCATGCGTAGAGAGTACCTCTGGATACTTCCCACCTATCCATAAAATCCTTTTAATCCGCCCAATCCGTGTTCCTATTCTGACTCTAAAACAATACATCACAGATTAAATCAAGAAAAAATACAACTAAATAAATCCAATTTGGATAGGGCACTCGTAGGTTATGATATGCCGGTCATGTGGACTAGCTCAGACTATTTTCAAACCTTAAATTTATACAAAATGAAAAAAATGTACACTATGCTAACCTTAATGATGATGTCAGTTATTATGACTGCCTCTTCACATAGGGAAGCACCTCTTATCGCAAATGATCCTCTGGCGGATAATACAGATCTCTATGCATTTAGAAGTCCAGATAATCCAGATATGATCACAATTATTGCCAGTTACATACCAGCTGAGCTTCCATTTGGAGGTCCTAACTACTATACATTTGGTGAAAACATCAGATATGAAATACATGTAGATAATGATGCCGCGGTCTCTGGAGATGAAATCACTTACAGATTTACATTCACGCAAGTAAATGAAGATCCAACAACGTTCTTCAATATCAGACTTGGAAAAGAAAATTTGAAAACTACCTACATGCTCGAAAGAAGTATGGATGGAGGTCAAACATTTCAAGTAATCGTGCAAAATGGTATCGTGCCACCGCCAAACATTGGTAAAAGATCTATCGAAGGTGGAGCTGGATTGAATGCATCTAGTTATGCTAGCTTGTGGAACAATGCAGTGACTACGGCATCTACTGGCGAACGAGTCTTTGCGGGCCCTAGTGACGATCCATTCTTTGTAGACCTTGGAGGTATTTTTGATTTAGGAGATGCACCAAGGCAAGATGGTCCAGCGAGAGATGGAATTGCAAAATATAATGTACATACTATTTCTATACAAGTACCTATTGCAACATTGTTGAAATCTGGCGCACCTACTACACCCACTAATATCTTAGATTCTGATTATGTGATCGGAGTTTGGGCTTCTGCATCTAGACCATCCATGAAGACACTTGGTTCTGATGGCAATGTATCTTATAGTGGTGACTGGGTACAAGTTTCAAGACTGGGAATGCCATTGACAAATGAGGCAATCATTCCAATCGGGCAAAAAGATGCATGGAACAGATTATCTCCATATGCGGAGATCAATGAAACGACTTGGGACGAATATTTCTACAATCCAGAATTGGCGCTCTATATGGACGATGCTCAGTTCGGAGGAGCCGTACCAGCGTTCAGTGCTTTGAGAATACAAAAAGCGGCACTGGGAGCTTTTGACTTTTCGAATGGAGGAGACGGAGTGTCTGCACTTGCGGGTGGAGACCTCACTGGGACGGCATTTGAAGTGTACGGAGATTTACTGTTGATTCCAGGTAAACCTAGATCAGTAGATTTGTGGCCAATATTTCATACGGGAGTTCCTAATGCGATTCCATATCAGTTGGCTACAGGAAAAGAGGGGAACCCAGTAGCTGCTGGAAAACCATTTATCAATAATTTCTTACCAAACGGTGGTGATATGTTGAGATTGAATATGGCAGTACCGCCAACACCTAGAGACGATCCTAACTTTTCTTCTCTCGGACTCGTGCAAGCTGCAGCAATCGGTCTGACCGTTGCACCATTCAATACAACTGCAGACCTAGAATTCATCCCGAATATGGATGGATTTCCAAATGGTAGAAGGTTAGAAGATGATGTCACAAGAATAGAGCTGCAAGCCGTAGGGGGAGTAGTACTTGCTGCAATCGGTCTATGGTATGACGATTACGATCCGATGACATCTCCGAGTCCAGTGACACAAGATCTATTAAATGTGCTCACCTATACAACAGGAGTAGAAGCTAACGATGTGGCATTTAGAGCGACATTCCCATACGTAGCTATGCCATGGAGTGGGACAGAAGTAAGACAATAATCAAAACAAAACTCATAACTATCGAGATAGATTGGAAAGCTTACGAGCAACAATCTGAGTGATAATTTAAAAACTATAAAAATGAAAAAGTCAAATAAAATATTTTTGTTCATGGTGCTTTTTATGGCTGTGATCATAGGTTCAGTATCTGCAAGTAGTCATAGAGAGGCGCCACTTATTGCTAATGATCCATTGTGTGATAACGTAGATGTGTATGCATTTCGAAGTCCTGATAATCCTGATATGGTGACGCTCATAGCAACTTATATCCCATTTCAATTGCCTCACGGAGGACCAAATTATTACACCTTTGGAGAGAATATCAGATATGAAATCCACGTAGATAATGATGCATCGATCGTTGGGGATGAAGTGACATATAGATTCACGTTTAACATCGTCAATGAGGATCCTACTACTTTCTTCAATATGAGATTGGGTAAGCAAAATCAGAAAGCTACCTACACATTAGAGAGAAGTATGGATGGTGGACAGACATTCGAAGTAATCATCCAAGATGGTGTCGTGCCACCAAATAATATCGGCGAGAGATCTATCGCTGGAGGAGCGGGCCTTAATTCTGACTATAATACACTGTGGTCTAATGGTATCTCGACAGCATCTACAGGAGAGACTGTATTTGCTGGACCGAGTGATGATCCATTTTTTGTAGACTTAGGTGGAATTTTTGATCTGGGAGATGCGCCAAGACAGAATGGTACACCAGTAGATGGAGTAGCATGTTACAATGTGAGTACACTTGCGATCCAGGTACCGATCAGTACATTATTGAAAGCGGGTGCACCGGATGTACCTGCAGATATACTAGATCCTAACTATGTGATCGGAGTATGGGCATCAGCATCTAGACCGTCGATCACTACTTTATCTATGGATAATGATCCTGCATACAGTGGAGATTGGGTACAAGTTTCTAGATTAGGAATGCCATTGACCAATGAAGCTGTAATTCCAATCGGTTATAAAGATTTTTGGAATGCGATCACACCTTATGAAGAGCTTGCAGAGACTGAAATGGATGAGTTCTTCTACAATCCAGAATTAGCCCTCTACATGGACGATGCACAATTTGGGGGAGCAGTGCCTGCATTTGGTCCACTTAGGATTCAGAAAGCAGCATTGGGATCATTTGATTTCTCTAATGGTGCTGATGGAGTATCCGCTCTTGCAGGAGGAGACCTTACAGGGACAGCTTTCGAAGCATTTGGAGATTTACTATTGATTCCGGGCAAGCCGAGATCGGTAGATCTATGGCCAATATTCCATACGGGAGTACCGAATGCGATTCCTTATCAACTGGCAACAGGAAAAGAAGGGAATCCACTTGCAGTGGGTAAGCCATTCATCAATAACTTCCTGCCAAACGGTGGAGATATGTTGAGATTGAATATGGCGGTACCGCCGACACCTAGAGATGATCCTAATTTTTCTTCTCTTGGACTTGTACAAGCTGCAGCAATCGGCCTGACTGTTGCACCATTTAATACAACAGCTGATCTAGAATTCATCCCGAATATGGATGGATTTCCAAATGGTCGAAGATTAGAAGATGATGTCACTAGAATAGAATTACAAGCTGTAGGTGGAGTAGTACTCGCTGCGATCGGTCTGTGGTATGATGATTATGATCCGATGACATCTCCGAGTCCAGTGACACAAGATCTATTGAATGTCCTGACGTACACAACAGGCGTAGAAGCAAACGATGTAGCATTTAGAGCTACTTTCCCATATGTTGCTCAGCCATTCAGTGGTAAGGGTGGATGTAGTGGAGAGATTTACACTGGTGAGCCAGAGACGCCTGATACGGAGGTTGCATTTTTTGCTTCTTCTAATACATCAGGAAATGTTGGCGTATTTGGAATCGATGCTACAAATGATGTAAGGGTTAACACATTTACAGCTGGAGGTACAGACGCCGACGGTATATTCTACCAGGCAAGTGATGATGTGTTGTTTCAAATCAACAGAACAGAAAATAGAATTGATGCTTTTGAGAATGTTAATGGTACGCTGACTTCAGGACTCGCTCCAGTAGTAGCTTACTCGTCTACTTCGGACTTTTCGAATGGTAGAGAATTAGCTGCACGTGGCAATAAATTAGTTGTCGCTCAAGATGCGAACGATGCAAATGGAAATGTCAACAAATTTATCGTGTACACCGCTGCAAATGGCGCAATTGCATACGATAGAGAAGTAGAGTCGCCTATCAACCTCTGGGGGATTCAATTTGTAGGGTCTTCATTATTCGCTATAGAAGATAATTCTGAAAACTTAGTGGTATTTGATAATTTCTTATCGAATGTTAGTGGAACCCTGGCTGCAAGTCAGACAATAGCCGTGGAGAATATGATCAGAACGCATGGATTGACTGTACAAGGTGAGACAATGGTTCTGACAGATGTAGGTTCAGGTGGTAATGCTGAGGATGGTGCAATCATTATCGTCAATGATTATGAGACTGCCATAGCTGATGGAAATATATCTGCAGATGAGCAGATCAGAATAGAAGGTGATAATACAAGTCTAGGTAATCCTGTCGATGTAGCGATGGATGTTACCAATAATATGCTATACGTTGCAGAGAGAGCCAACGGTGGAGGTAAAGTCCTAGGGTTTTCACTGTCATCAGCGGCGGGTAATGTATCTCCAAGATACAACCGAGCATTTGCAGGAGCATCAGCTGTATTCTTCACTGATTTTCAAGACGAACAGGTAGAGCTTGCTACAGTCGGTAGATTTTATTCTGCATCTAACACAGAGGCATTTATCTCAGTTTATGATGTGAAAGAGGATTTTTCTTTGAGATCTGATGCATTGATGAGTCAAGCTTTGGATGCAGACGGTGTCCACTACGAATGGACTACAGACCTGCTCTACGAAGCGGATCGCTCTAATAATGTTGTGAATATTTACAGCAATGTAAATGCAGCTTTGGATGGTTCTGGAGAGTTGGTATTCGAAGGTACTTCTTCATCAAACTTTACAAACGCTAGAGAACTAGCGGTGATTGATGATAGATTGATCGTTGTGCAAGATGCTAATGATGGAAATGGAAATACCAATAAATTGGTTGTTTATAGAATCAATGGTTCTTCACTTGCGCTTGACGTAGAGTATACTACTTCGTTTAACCTTTGGGGAATACACGCTGAAGAAGATGTATTGTACGCAGTTATTGATAACAGCAATAGAGTAGCTGTACTCAATGATTTCTTTTCTAAGCCATCAGGTAATATATCGCCGGATAGCGAAATCACTGTTGAAGGTTTAGTAAGAACACATGGAATTACTTATGATAAGCAGAATGACATGATGGTATTGACGGACGTTGCTGAAGCTAGTTCAGATTCTGATGGAGCGTTATTTATTATTGAGGATTTTACCACAGCTGCACAAGACGGGATCATCTCATCTGATGAATCTACGATGATAGCGGGAGATGCTACATTGTTAGGTAACCCTGTTGATGTTGCAATTGATGAAGCTAGAGGAGATATCTATGTAGCGGAGAGAGCTAATAATGGAGGGCAAATCTTGAAGTTTGGGCTGTTAGACGAAGGAAATGTGAGTCCATTGGCAACCATCGCTCAAGCTGGAGCATCTTCTATCTTTTTCGATAATATGAAATCGGGAATAGTAAATGTTAATGAAGTACCATTTACGGAAACGCAATTTAGAGTATATCCAAATCCTACACAGAATCGATTGAATATAGATATCGATAAAGTGTTTGATGTGAATGAAACGATCAAATACAGCATTACCAATATAACGGGTGCTACGATTATTACAGGACAGATGGCTGGAAATAGTAATTTCCTTAACGTGTCTGAATTGAATGATGGTATGTATGTACTTACACTCGAGAGTGCAAGTGCTAAGAGTGCTGTAAAATTTACAAAAGTGAAGTAAGATAGGTTTTCATACCCGTAAAGGGATTGTATAGTTTTTTGGGGTTTTATAGGCCACACTGATGAAGTTCGGTGTGGCCTTTTTTTATTTTGAATTTTTTTTGTAATAAATAAATCCAATACGAATATCCTACTCGTATATGAATTGTAGCGTGTGTTGATTGGAGCATTAGTTAATTCCACAAGGACTAGAATTGAAACCTCCTAGTTGTTGTGTAAGCTGTTTTCCAATTACTCATTAGTATTTAAAACCTAAAAATTATAACAATGAAACTATTCAATTTAAGATTTGCCCTCCTTTGTATGGGAGTGCTTGTATTCAGTATTTTATTCGTGTCATGTAGTTCAAATGGACCTACGGCTGATGGTCCAGAAATAGATGTGGTAGAACTTCTTCAAAGAGGAGAAAAAATCCAAATGGGTAAGGAGTGGGATGCTGTGCAAAATGAATATGCAGATTATACAAAGGTACTGACCAAAGATGCAGATGACAATGAAACTAAGGTTATGCTTGCTAAGCTATTTATCAAAGAAGCGAGAATAACTGGCGAACATGGTCATTATTATCCTGGGGCATTGGCAATTCTAGAGGATGCACTTACGAATGATCAGATCTCTGATGACATGAAGTTTTTGGCGTTGACGACTAAAGCCGGCGTGCAACTGTCTTTGCATGATTTTCAAGATGCTTTGGAGACTGGAAATATGGCACTGGCGATGAATACTACCAATGCTCAGATTTACGGAGTGCTTGTAGATGCCAATGTAGAATTAGGGCATTATAAGGACGCGGTAGCATTGGTCGATAGAATGGTAGCAATCAAGCCTGATATCAGATCGTATAGTCGTGTGTCATACCTCAGAGAGATTCATGGAGATGTAGATGGCTCTATCGAAGCGATGACGATGGCCGTAAAAGCTGGTCTCCAAGGGTATGAAGAGACAGCATGGGCTATGCTTACCCTCGGTGATATATATAAGCAGTACGGAGATCTGGAAAAGGCTCAGATGATGTATGAAGCAATCTTACAAACAAGGCCCAACTACCCATTTGCAGTTGGAGCTATAGCAGAAGTACAAATGGAAAGAGGAAATCAGGTAGTTGCCGAAAAAACACTTACTGAGGCTATCAATATTATCCCAGAAGTAGGATTCTATGTCTCAATGGCAAAGCTTTACAAAACCCAGAATAGAACTGAAGAACTAGACCAAATACTCAAGGATATTATGGTCATGCTAAAAGAAGATACTGACAGTGGTCACAATATGAATATCGAGTATGCAAGTCTATATCTAGATGTAATAGAAGATACTGATAAAGCGCTGGAATATGCTCAAATGGAGTACGAAAAAAGACCTGATAATATTGATGTCAATAGAATGCTAGCTCTTATATATAAAGCAAAGGAAAATAGCAAATTGGCAAGTGTGCATTTTGATAAAGCACTAGTGACAGGATCCAGACACCCTGAACTGAGCAATATTATCTAAAAATAAACAATAGTAATTATTACGACTCAAAAGCACCCTATTTATCGACCGTCGAACTAGTATAGTTTGACGGTCTTTTTTGTTCTGTGTCGACAACCACTGATTTGTTAGTGGGTAGTCCCTTGAGACCGACAGGTAGTTTATTGTCAATTATTTTTTGACGACATTCACTTTATATATAAGCATCTACCGAAGGATCCATCTCCGACCGGAGCGGAAGACAAGAAACAGGATAGTAACTCTGACATCAAAATCAAAACGATAGGCAACAAAAATGCTATGCTCGAAATAGAAACGTTTGGTCAAAATGTGCAGCCTTACTTTGTAATTACAGAAGGCGATGGGAATGTTATCGCTGAATCTCGGTATCTGTCTGGGCAATCTGAACTTACCGAATTTCTAACAAATGTACTGCAGCGATTCAGACTGAAGTAAGTACTCTTCAAACAAAAGGCGATTGGTAAATGAATACCAACCGCCCGTTTATGAATCCTTTCTATAATGATAGTGTCTATTTGATAATACTTATTTTTTCCATAATGCTTCTGCCATTGATGCTTAATCTGGCAATATAGCTACCAGAGGGCAAATCCTCAGTAGAGAGGTAGATTTAGACAATCTTTAAGGTCATCATACGCCTAACCTATAATCTGACAGCAGTGACCATTACTCCAATAGCACTATTACAAACTCTCTGCATGAGATAGATTTGTATTCATTACACTTCATTAGAAAATATGAATATGAAATTATTGAAATATCATTCAGCATTGAGCTTTATTCTACTTATTACCTTTCAATTGAATGCTCAGACATGTCCGTTCCTAGGAGATTGGGAAGGGGAGTCAGTTGGTGAGCAACTACAATCTGTAGCGCAATTTGGAGGTTACTATACTATATTTGGCAGTCCTACATTTACTGAAGAAAATTGCACAGAATCAGGGAGCGTGGGTCTACGCCTACAAGCTGGAGTGGATGGTGCGATCGGAGATGTGGTGGGATATACAACTTCGTTTGGAATCAATCCTCAACCTACCTTTCTAAATGGAAAGACCTATGGTGTGTCGGGCAAAAAACTATTGAGTAATCTATCTATGGGAACATATGAAAATTTAGAACTGACGATCACACTTGTCAATGGAATGGGTGCATTCCAGGCCATTAATAAACAGATGATGTTGACTCAGGGAGTGTGTGAATCTTGGTTTCCAGCAGTGACATTTGCCTCGCCAGAAGATTTTGATTTTGCGGAGATAGCGGTTACAGCCACTAGTTTGGCAGGAGAGAACGAGCTTTTTCTAGTGATCGATGATTGGTGTATAGAAGAAGTTATGATGTGTACACCAGAGATAGATATAGAGCCATTAACCTGTGGGGAATTTATATTCTCTAGCGTCAGTGACCCTAACCAATCTGGCCACAGCTGGGAAATCATTCCTCCAACGGGACCGTCTATATTTTTTACCGGGAACCCAATAAATGTATCTTTTCCATCGCCTGGAGTTTATCAGGTTAGATTGGATGTAATTTGTGAAGATGGTACTGCAGGTAGTACAACAGTATCTGTCAATGTAACTTTCGATACTGATGATCCAGTATATGAAGATTGTGATGATGGTGCTACGGTTCTGATTCCTGGCACGTTGATCGATGGAGAGTGTTTTGGAGAGTTGGTCATTCCTGATTATGACGTAAGTGATGCGTCATTGATAATTTCAGAGAGATACTTTCTTGATGGTACAGAGGTCTTTTCTGGGGATGTGTTTTTTCTGGCTCCTGGAACGTATACATTATTTAGCGAGTCAATTGATGAATGTGAAAATAATGAAGACTGCAGGGTAACATACATAATCGAAGACTGCGAATCTGACGAACCATGTGATTATGAATGCTGCCTAGATGGTCCTAACTGGCCAGTGGAGGGTGAGGCAATAGGTCTAGTGTCTGCAACTCCATTTAGAGGATATTATGCAGAATTTGGGACTCCTGAATTTGTACTCGATGGATGCGATGGCAGTCTGCAGAGTGTGGAACTCCAAGGTCCTCCTAATCCTGGAACAGGTGGAGAGATAGTTGGAATCTATGATAATGGTGTGGGTGGTTTTATTTCCCTTTTTGAAGAGGGGGAGACGTATTGTATCACTTACTGCCTGAAGGCGGTACCTGTCGCTGGATTTCTCGGAGGACAATTAGAATTGTTTGCTTCTTCCTCGGTTCAAGTGGATGGATCATGTGCAGGTACGTGCGAGGTGATCGGATCATCTACTTTCGTCGGAGTAAATGAAGGATGGACACAGCAGAAGATAGTATTCACACCTACGGTGACGTTGGATAGAATCTTGTTTTTTAACAATTCTACCAATGTATTATCTGGACCTGCTCCTCTAAGAATAGACAATGTTTGTATATCAGAGAATCCCGAACCCATAGCTTGCGATATAGATATTACCATCGAAGAGCAAGAGTGTGGTAAGGTGATCATCAACACTGAGATCTGTGGAGAGCTGGAAGAAATGACAATCTTATACGACGATGGTATGCAGAGTTGGGAAGTCGAAGATACTACAGCATGTATCAACTATACATCTGCAGGTCCGTGGACAGTTACAGTCAATTATATCTGCGCTGGAGAAACGGCTATTAGGTCAGTTTCAAGCACATTCACACTAGAAAATAAAATTACCGCTCCTGTGTTATCTTGCCCAAGTGATACATTGATCGCTCTAGATCCTGAGGGGAGTTGCATCGCTGATTTTGTATTGGGTAGTTATTCAGTAGATGACCCTAGTGCTACAGTACAATGCTTTCTCAGCGGTGCCTTAGTGACGAATCCAGCGGTTCCCGTTCAGATTCCAACAGGGATAGCACAAGTGCAGTACATTGCTACCAATGAATGTGGTGCCGACACTTGTACTTATGATATTACTGTCACCTGCGAACCTCCGATCGGGAAATATGAGTGCCCGATTGACATCTTGTTTGTCATGGATAATAGTGGTAGTATTGATGCATCTGAGTATGCTCAGATGGAAGCTAGTGCGCTCGCGGAAATTACTGCAATTTCAGGGTTATATACCAATTCTAGATACGGAGTACTTCACTATTCTGGTGAATGCGGAGAGACAATTATGATTGAGCATGATTTTCAAGCTGCGGCTAGTCTTACGGTAATAAACAGGCAATATCCTAGACTATATCCGATAGTTATGGATGACCTCAATGAAGCACTGGGTGCTACCGTAAGTGCGTTAACAAATACACCAGATCCACGAATACTTTCTGGAACACTCACTCGAGACCCTCTGGCTGATCTGTATGTGGTGATTTTTACAGATGCGCAAGGTTCTCTTTCTCAAGTGGGCGTTGGCGGATGTACTAACAGTGCCATGAGACCGTACACGAATAGCAATGTGCTAAAAAATTCTTTTGGAGCGAATATCTCTGTAGTACATTTTGTGCCAGGCTACGCCGATGATGTAGCAGCTGCTATCGCTTCTCCCGGAGGAACTTATACGGGACTGGTAGATACCAACCCAGGCGATCCAACAAATAGCCAGCTGCCGAGACAGTTTATTCCTGTACCATTTGGTACACCCAATATTGATTTATTAGCCATTTTGCCACCATGCTCTCCTTGCTTCGATTGCGATGATTTGGTGCTTTCTAGCTCTGTGACAAATGAAGAGGCATGTTGCTACAGCATCGATTTTGATAATGGATTTGGTCCGGATATAGTCAAGATGGAAGCGGAGATCATCACTCCTGATTGGCAGTTCAACACAGCGACAACTAGTCCTGGTACTGGCTTTCAATGGTATCCAGGATCAGTCACTACTGGCAATAAACTATGTTTGACGGGTTCTAGTAATAGTGTACCAGCAGGACCTAATCCTGCAATTCTAGATTACTGTTTTTCTCCTGCAGTCGTTAGTCCTTCAGGTCCTCAGACAGTAGTGTTCAAATACTATACGATTGTCAATGATTCTCTCTTAGAGTTACAATGTACAGATACGCTTACGACCAATTGTATACCAGTGGTGAATGATCCATGTGTCACTGTGGATGACGAGATGATACTCTGTAATCCTGACAATGCCTATGCGTACGATATTATGCTGACCGTTACAAATAATTCTGGTTTTACGGCTTCTAACATTACACTTTATGGGATCAATAGCGGATTTCAGTTTGCGCAGTGTGGCTCGAGTAGTGGCACAAATAGTATCTCTATACCAGTACCAGGTGGGCTAGCCTCTGGCGCATCTACCTCTATATGTGTCAATATTATAGCACCTATCCCGATACTGAGCCCAACTGTAGCCTGCTTCCGAATCGGACTAAATAGTTTTATGGATTGTTGCCACAGCCCAGAAGAGGTGTGTATTACTCTAGATCCATGTTGTGATCCATGTGCAGATATTACAACTACTTTTACACCGATTGTTATCCAGGATGAAGATCAGTGTTGCTACAGTTTGCAGATAGATTATGAGTGCGATTACCGTATTTTTGATAAAATAAAATTCAATAGCCAAACGACAGGTGTGACTTTTGGATATCATGCACTGGGCAACACGAACTTTCAAATGTGTGGATCTACGGCAAGCGAACTGTGTATAGAACCTATTATCGGCCCACTCAGTCGAGGAGCATATCTTAATGTATTAGACATTTGTTTAGATGGGATCAATGATGCTTCTCAAATCCCGCAAGTGGTGACAGTAGATTATATTATGAATGATCCTAGCACGAATTTGGATTCGATTCTGTGTACCGAAGATTTACAATTTGAATGCGATACTATAGATAATAAATGCCTGGCTGTATCTAATCAAAAGCTTATTTGTCTGCCTGATAGTAATAAATATAGATATACATTTGATATTACAAATCTTAGTAGTTTGCCATTCACTGCGACTGATGTCGATGTTTTCATCATGTCGCCATCTGATTTGGTATTTACATCGAGTGGGGGCACATTTCCATTAACGCCTCCATTAACTACGGGCAATAGTCAGACTATTACGTCTTGTATTACGAGTACTTCAACTTTTCCATCATCTGCTAGTGATATCGTTTTCGGATATCGATTGCGGTATAATGCTGGGGATACTTGTTGTTATGAGAGCATATTAGATACAATATCGATACCACCTTGTGAGCAGACGGAGTGTTTTTCAGTCGTAGATGTAGAAGTGAAGAGTGTGGTATGCGATGTTCCAGATTGTTACGAAGATCCATTCTGTCAGGCATGGTTAGTCAACGAGATTAATTCGCTTAGCTGTTTTGGAATATCAAATGCATCTGTGGATAAAGCCATCTATAGTGGAAGGACTGTATTTGTATTGAGACAGTCATACATTGATGGCGGCAATACGAGAATATTCGAATGTGATGGTACCTTGTTACAAGACTGCGGATTTGGTGTACCTCCACCATCACCAGCTTGTAATCCTGATGCCGGCATCACCATCGGGACAGATCTCACATCTGTTCAGACAGTCTGGGACTGCAACGATCCACTACCGATCTACAATCCAGCCGCATGTATAGGATCAGGGAGTAATACGATCGTAGACTATTGTATAAAAATAATGAATAATTCCCCAGCTGGATTTTTAGCAAATCAGTTAGATTTTAGTCCCCTTCTGCCCAGTGGAGTGAGCGTCACACCTAGTTCTCATACTCAGAATATACCTTCTGGAGGCATGGCGACGATCAACTTCACCGTGGCAGGAAACCTGTCTGCAGGTGATACCATCAAAATGTTAGGAAATCTCTCCGGTTTAGATTCCTTTGAGATGCCATGGGAGTGTCTAGATACTATTTGCCTTGTAGTACCGCCTTGTCCAGTAGATAGCTGTTGTGTCGATGAGACAGGATTCTTGTCCGATGTTGCGGCAGGATTCGTCGTTACACAGCTAGGCGATTGCACTTATGAAGTATGTGCAAATCAATTTGATTCTTGCCATTACTTCGGGACATTGGGACCTAATTGGGGTGATGGATCGGTTACTATTCCAGCCATCTCACCTGCAAATCCACCGAATAACTGCTGGACGCACACGTATACTACCAACGGTACTTTTAAGATATCCATGACAGTTTACGAAGGGAATCCTGCCGACAATGAAGACTGTTGGAATGGAGAGATATGTGGTACCGTAGAGCCAGATTGCTGCGACGACAATCCTTGCGATGAGGTATTGGTATCAGTTAATACCTTCAGTACTACAACGGATAGTTGCTGCTCTGTTTTTACCATAAGTAATAATTTTTGTGATGATTACTTCAAGGCGATTAGAGTAGAAGTAGCTGCGCCGGCAACGGTATCGCAGATCAGTGGACTCAATGGGTATGTAGTCAATCAGATTTCGACGCAAGTCGCAGAAGTAAGGAAGTTGTTTGGCTTTATAAATGTAGGAACTGTAGATGCATTCTCATTGTGCACTACGGGGTATATCACTGATCCACATAGTGTTACTGTAAGTTGGTTGGTGCCCACTGCTGGCGGCGGATGCATAGAAGAGTGCTCATCCGAACATGACATTTCGTGCGATATAGATCCACCAATACCTAATAAATGTTTTGAGGTAGTCATTGATAGTGTTGATTGTGACTCCGATATATATTGCTTCAAAATCAAAAATACAAGCTCTCCAGCATTCGATATTAACAGCGTAGACCTTTATGATCTGAGTGGAACGCTAAATTTTGTACCTGCGGGTAGAATAACAATACCGACATTAGTATCAGGGGTAACATCTGACTGGATATGTGTCAATTATTTTGGAGTAAATCCTGGAGATTCGGCGTGTTATAAAATTACTGCGCACAATACTCCAGCAAATGAACCTCCGACTACATGTTGTACAGATACGGTTGAGACTTGTTTCACTGTGCCAGACTGTCCAACTACCGTCTGTGGTTCTTGCCCAGACGGATCGATAGCAGGGCCCAATCTGGTAACCAACGGGGATTTTGAAAATCCAAGTGATCCGTATTTTGGCTGGACGAGTTTTTACAATAGAAGAACGACCGGACTTATGGGGTCAAATGAATATTCGATCAGAAATTCAGCGAATCTCTCCAATACCCAATGGGCTGCGATTGATCATACTTCGGGGAGCGCTACTGGGAATTTTCTCGCATTGGATGGTCCATCTGGAAATGTAGGTTATACAACAACCGTTTTTGTGACACCAAATACCGATTATGTATTCTGCATGTGGGTAGATAATCTGGTGTCGACGAGTACGCCAAGTAATCCTGTCATCGAGGTAGTAATAGATGGTAATATTGTCGAAGCCGGTCGATGGTTACCGCAGACTCCAGATGGCTGGCAGTTGATCACCTTACCTTATAACTCTAACTCAGCATCGGGAGCGATCAATATTGAAGTGAGTGATATCTCAGGTGTCAATTACAATGATTGGGCCATTGATGATGTTTCATTCAGAGCATGTGAAGAGATTATAGTGGATGATTGTTGTGACGTGGATGTAGCTGATATACTTACTTATTATGGTCTCAATACAATTGTTGATCGAGATAGCTGTGATATTTGCTTGACTGTCACGGTAGGAGAATGCGATATTTTTGAATTCAGATATGACGCTGATCCATTCATACCATATACAGGATCACCTACCATTTGCAAATCATACACCGACTCTGGTCCGCATTTTTATTCTTATCGGATTACAAGATTTGATATGAGTGGAGATACGTGCTTCCATGATACGTTCAATGCTCAGTTTGAGTTATTATGTGATAGTGATCCAGATCCATGTTGTGATGACATTGATACATTGGCATTGGATACTTACTATCAGAATAATATATCATTTGGAAGTACGGACTGTACCGCCTGTGTTATTGTAGATTTAGACTCTTGCGATGTAGCTACTGTCACATTTGATAGTGACGCTCCGCAAGGATTGATCGACAACCTACAAGCCTGTAAACTCTATACGGTTAGTGGCACTTATACGTACACAATCGATATCACTAGATTTAATACAAATGGGGACATCTGTTACCAATATCAATCACAACATGCGTTTGATGTCGTGTGCAGTGATGAGCCGCCAGTACATCCATGTGTGCAAGTAATAGCCGATAGTATAAACTGCGAGACAGATACGTACTGTCTCCGAGTCAGAAACAATACGATTCCTGCTTGGACGATTCGATCGCTTGCTTTTGTTAGTGAATCCGCTGGTCATTCTTTGACTCCTGATCCTGTCGGGATTGCACCATTGGCGGTAGGAGATACATCGGATTGGATCTGTGTAAATTACGTAGCCCTAATTGGCGATACCGTTTGTTTTAATATTGTAGCCCATCAAGAAGATCTATCGATCGGCGAAGAACCACAATTCTGTTGTAGCAATCCAGAACCTGTCTGTTTCGTAGTGCCTGATTGCGAATCGATCTGCTGCGATAGTGAAGATCAATTTGATGATTTAGTAGATCAAGGGTGGACAGTGTCAGTCTCAGAATGTTCGATTACAGTAACTGCTCCCCAAATGGATAGCTGTCATTGGATTGATCAGACTGCTCCAGATTGGGGTGATGGAAGTACCGCACTTGCAGGCAGTCAACTTGCCAATGGACAATGGACGTATACGTATGAAGAAGGAGGAAGCTATACCATCTGCGCGATTGTTTACGAAGGTGTTAGTCCTGAAGAATCTTGCTTCTCTAGAGAGATGTGCACAGAGGTTCAGATCATGGACTGTGAGACTCCACCAGATCCAGATTGTACTGCCAAAGATCTCACGATCTACAATGCCATTTCACCAAATAATGATGGAGTCAATGACAACTTATTCATAAATGGGGGAGATGACTGTGTAAAGGATATCCAAATCTATAATAGGTGGGGGCAGCGCGTATGGGCACAGAAGGACTATCAAAATGATTGGTCCGGAACGAGTTTCTTGGGTGAGCAGTTGCCTGATGGAACCTATTTTATAGTAGTGGATTTTCCAGAGTTAGCAGATGAAGATAGGGAGGTACGAATGAGACAAACGTACATCGAATTGAGAAATTAATCTGAACTAAAATATTCTATAGATAAAGCAGAGAATGTGGAAATGAGGTAGACATAACAGCCTCATTTCCATCTATTTTCTATCAAATATATAAATATGAAAAATTTATTATTCGTTACCGTAATTTGCTTTGTTGCATCCGTGACAATGGCGCAACAGGAGATAATTCTGACCAAGTATACTTTTAATAGTATGTTTTTTAATCCAGCTTTTGCGGGTAGTAATGGTGAAGATCAAGGAACAGCCACTGTACAGTATCGAAATCAGTGGCTAGGTGTTGAGGGTGCACCGACGACTATTTTAGTGGGTGGGGAATACTCTTTTTTTGACAACGCATTGGGGCTCGGAGCTACTATCGGACAAGAGGGCATAGGTGCAAATATCAACACAGAAGCATCTATAAATTCTGCCTATCGCATTAGACTTGGTGATGGATTCCTTAGTGGTGGGATTCGATTTGGTTATAGTTATATATCTTCAGAATTTAGGTCTTTGGACGTGCTGCAAAGCGGTGATGTTTTTGATAATCCTACAGAAAAAGTATCTCTCTTGAGCGTTGGTGCTGGTTTATTGTATCATGATGATCAATTTAGAATCGGTTTCTCTCTACCTACGATCGTATCGATTGGCGAGGGCAGTATAGAAAAGACTAGACATCTGTATGGTCATGGATCGATCCTTATTGGAGATGAATACTCTAAGATAAAATGGGAACCCAATCTACTAGTGAAATGGGAGCATGCTGTACCGCTTCAGTTGACTCTAGGTATACAAGCATGGCTCAGTGACAGACTAGCACCTGGGATACATTGGAGACTAAGGGAGTCTCTTGCAGTGAGTATTGAGATGCAGTTTTTCGAAGATTTTAGCTTGACAGCGGCATATGATTTCACAACCAATGACCTACATGACTACACAACAGGAAGTATGGAAGTCATGATAGGATATAGATTTGGTGATGAAAGCAGACGATAAAGCTTGATTGCTTGAATGGATCTTTGCTGAACCGCTAAAAATGCATTAATTGGAATCATAAATTTTGGAACACGGATGAAACGGATTTAGCGGATGTTGACGGATTTTAAGTGGTTCTTAAAAAAACATCTAGCCATCAAATCATCTAGCCATCAAAAGCGCAGCGTATCTGAACATCTAATTATCAAAAAGCGAAGCGGTCAAATTTGTATAATCGCTCTT